>RPOG01002057.1:81354-110133 GCA_008086565.1 Thalassoma bifasciatum | reverse complement strand
AGAGAGAGAGAGCAGAGAAATACTCAGTTCTGGTCAGTTTGTAGCGTGACTTTCTGTGGATCTGCTCCACTGGAAACACATTTTCTATATTAAACGTGTTAGAGCGACATGTTTGGGTCATCATTTTTAACAAGGAGCACCAGCTGGAGCGAGGTGTCACTGCAGAGAGCTCAGAAAATCCACACGACGCTGTAAAACAACCTATGTAACCCTGTCGTCATGACGGAGAGGGGGGGGGTGTTTGCCTCTGTATCCTCCCATTGTCCCCTCCATGCGTCATGTCCACACGGAGCAGGCTGCTCAAACCGGCCCCTGATTGGACGACGACTTGGGATTGTTCTGGTCCTCGATCGGAGGGAAATGCTTGGGAACTCCACTTCCCAGCGTGAGAGGAGACGCAGAGCAGAACGGCTCCCCTGAGACGCAGCTGACGACCCTGCTGAGTGCAAACTATGCAGAGGTCAGCGAGTTGCTATTGGTGGAGAGCTAAATCTGACTGACAGTGAGCAGCAATAACCCTTGACTCCAGAGCTGCTACACAGACACGCTATTAATTTGCAGGAGGATAAATGTCAAACAAACAGTTCTGCATTGCAAACATGCCTTCAAGGGGGGGCGGTTTGAGCCTGATGACCAATAACAAACTAAACTCTCAATCCCATAAACCTCTGGGGCACGACAAACAAACTCAACAATGCAGGAAAAATGTTTTTTTCTTTTGTTGTTGTTGTTCTTCTTAAGTGTCCAAGTAGAAAAATTGCTAAAAATTCATCTTCATAGTTCCCAACCATTCTGTCATACCTGCACAGAAAAGTCAGCTTGTACAAAAAACAACAGGCCCTACAAAATAAAAGCCTAAATAACAACTTAAAATTTAAATTTTGTTTCCTTAAATGAGACTTTTCTGTGTTATGGTTGTCATATTTGCTTGATTGTTAAATCATTTTGTAGTCCAATGTTTTTAAAGTTGCTGTTTAAGTCAAGTTTATATGGTGTCAAACCTTATATCATATAAGTAAGAACAAATCAATAAATGACCGAACAGAGGAAACAAAAATACCAAAATCACATGCAGACGTAAATTTCATTTTATATGTTAGACCAACGAATGCAGTTATAAAAGTTTCACTATTGCTGAAAAAGTGCCTTTTTACCCTTTAATTACTCTTGTATTGAAAAAAATACTCAAAACCAAATACTCTTGTGTTGTCTTTTCAATTTAGTTATTTGCCAAAAGCATCATCAACAGCTGTAGTTTACATTAATTTTTTTTCACATCACTGCATGTTCCTTACTTTAAGTTTCTTGCACATTTATTACTTGAAATAAAGTTTTTGTCACATATTATTCTACTTGGAAATTTCACACATAATATTGCATAGGAAACTTTAAACCAAGATTTGGTTTATTTTGACATCACTGATCCAAACAAGCTCTGTCTTAAACAGAGAAGAGCATGCATAACAGAACGCATCATCCGAATAACTTTGCATCAGCTCAAATTATTTGTCCCATATTTCAAATGAGGAGTGTCCAAACAGAGACGCCACATAAAACTTTGTTGTTGCACAAATTTTTGTTTGCATCTGCATTTAAACGACAAACTATTCAGAAACCTTGATTGTAACCACATTTGCATGCAGTCAAGATCTCATGTTGACCCCCCACCAGTAGAGGTCTCTGTTCTCCTGCTGCATCCTGCTCCTCCTCCAGCTTCTTCAGAGGTGTTGAAAGCTGCATCTGCTGCATGTTCATAATAAAAGAAAACACAAGATAGCTATAAAATTGAAGCGATAAAACCAGAGGAGGCAGAATGAAGTCAGAATAACACAAAATTCAGCTTTGTCGCACCAAATTCTACTTTCAGATTCATTTAATGAGAGATATTAAGACTGATGGATTTGATTTCAGGTTTGCAAAAAGTCAGTGCATTTGATTCGAAGACACACTGATATTATAGTGATAAAGAAATGAATAAATTAACCTTGAGATGACTGACAACTCCTTTTTTTCTGGGCAAAGACCAAAGAGTGGTACAGACAAAACTGCAGGAACAGGGAGCTTACAATTTGCTGGAGAGATTAGATTAATTGCAGACTGATAAACTCTATGTATTTATCACACCAGGAAGTTTTGGACAAGTATCCAAACACAAAATCTCCAGAAGTTTAATAAAGTAATGCAGGTGTTATCACAAAACTTAGACATTCAAGTAAGTTGTGAGACAATATGAGACTGCAGTTTAATTCTATTGTACTTAACACTTTCTAAATGCATTTTTGTTATTATTTTATGGGACAGTATTGGGGCAAATGATTAGTAAAAAAAATCAAAGTCAAATATTTTTAATTTCTTTTAATAAAAAAAAGTCAAAATTCTGACACCCCCTCTCCACCCAACCACACACCCACCCACAGATGGGAAAAAAAAGTAAAAAATAAAAACAACCTCAGGATCTGACTTTTTTCCCCCAAAATTCTGAATTTTTATTTTTCGAAAAAGCTAAATTAAAACCCGGAGTCTTGACTTTAATCCTGGTATTTTGACTTTAATCTCAAGATTGTGACTTAAACTCAAAATTTTCACTTTTTTCTCAGAATTCTAACATTAGAATCGATATTCTCATTTTTATTCTTACTAAAAAATTCTTACTCAAAACTCAGAAATCTTACTTTTGATAATCAAGATTATTGACCTCAAATTCTTTGAACTTTGACCACAGTCTCAGAATTTAAACTTTTTTTTCTGAGAATTATTTACTTTAAGTTATCTTAACTTAGAATTCCGACTTCCATCTCAAAATTAGGCCTTTTTATATTCAGAAGTCTCATTTTTAACTCAGAATTCATTACAACCAGAGCATTGACTTAAATCTCAATATTCTGAATTTTTAGTCAGAATTCTGTGCAATCGAAATTCTGACTTTTAGTTCTGAACTCTTATTTCAAATTTAGAAATCTCACTTTTTATTTTTAGAATTTTATGATCTCTGGATTCGTTGAACTCAGAATTCTGACTCTAATCTTAGATTTTTGAAATTTTAGTCTCAGAAGTCTTTAAACTCAGAATTCCAACTTTTTGATCTAAGAATTATTATTTTTAACCCCAAATTCTTTGAGCTCAGAATTCTGGCTTCAATCTGAGATTTCTGACTTCATCCTTGGAATAATTATAATAAAAAATTATTGTAACTTTATTTCTTTTTACTAGCGGCCCTAATCCTCTTTATTTCCCTTCTTTACAGTTTGAATGTTCACCCTGTGTGTCACATCCTTGAACGCTGTTTCGGATTAGTCGCTCAAAAACAGACGATTTCAAGGAGACAGTCCTGAAAATCGAACACTTTGACAAACCGCTGTGGTATAAGCGCTGATGAAGCTCCACAGATGTCCCCGTGGTGGCGCTGCGTCAGAATTAAGTGTTAATGAGATTCACCAGCTCCGACACATTGACTGAACATCAGTCGGAAAAACAGGCTGCTCCCCTCGCCGCGTAAAACTCTGCAGAATAAAAGCTCTGGGACTCATCCAGAAACTCCCAGGAACCCAAAGAGAGAAGGAAGCCGTAAAATCATAAAAGGTTGGCTTCACTCTTCTGAATGATTCGATTTATTGGAACAGCATGTTGAAGCATCAGAGGGACGCCGAGTGATGCAATATGGCTGCAACCATTGGACATAATATGTTTCAGTGTTTCGACAGGAAGTTGAGCGTGCAGGGGGGGGGTTGGTTGGATGGTAGGTGGGCGGGCGGGCGGTCGATCCAATTGAAGAAATAAAATCACTAATGGCCCCGTTCACAAATCGAGAAGTCTGGTTTTGTTCCCCTCCTGGCACCAGTTCCCCCCTTTCCTGAAAGACGGCGAGGAGTGTGAAGGGGGCGAAGCGAGGGAGGGCGTTTACAAATTTAGTCTGGGAGGAAACGGGTTTAGCGCTGCGGCCGGCTGGAGCCTGGTGCCGCTTTTGGGTTTGGTGGGTTGTGCCGGGTCCAGATCTAAATGGAGGTTTCGATGCAGCGACCCCGAGCCGTTTGAGGTGTGGTCGGAGTCGGTGCGAGGCCCTGCACAGCATCACACGCGTCTACTCAGGCTCCAAAGACTTGGAGGTGGAGGCGGCTCCAACCCCCCCCCCCCCCCCCCCCCCCCCCCCCCCCCCCCCCCCCCCCCCCATTATAGAGGATGATGTCAGCCCGGCTGTCCGAGGCCATTACAGACAGAGTGGCCACCAAAGAGCTGCACGGCGAGCTCCACACACGGTTCTCTGCGTGTTTAACGACTTCATCATCAGAACCAGATTAAAGCTGTTTTATGTCCCAAACGTCACCTTTTAGAATAATATCAGACAGTTTTTACGCCTTGAGAGGAGAAGAAAACGATCAGCCTGACTTCCTATTTTAAAGACTCCGTGGGGACGATCTGTTTGGTGTTGAAAGCAGTGACACCTTTGGCCAGAAATGGTAGTGATTTTCTGTCTGGTAAACTTTGCTGATCGGTGCAGTGTCTTGAAAAAGACAAGTTGCATACGACGACTCCATGAGAATATTGTTTAAAAAACCCTCAATGGACTAGTGCTAATGAGTTATTTTGCCCTGCAGGACTTTACACTTTTCAGGCTCTAATGAGAAGCTCTATGTTCAAATTTATCTGCTGGTTGAAAGATTCCCTGAACTCTATCATTGTGCTGCCATAGTTCAGTGCGATACCAGTGGAGACACCGGGACTGTTGTCTTTAAAATACTGGTGATATTTTGTACTTTTGAATGTGCTTTTAGCCTATTTTCTGTTTAGTCATGTTTGTTATTGTTATCATTATTGTTTTAATAGTTGTTGCTTGTTTCTTGGCAATAAAGGTGTTGATGATGATGATGATGATGTCCTCCAAGGGATTTTTGGTCAGACCATACCTGGGAAAATCCAATCTGGACACACATACTGAAAAATAACTTTTCGAAATAACCAACTTTGGTGCTGACAATCCTGGATTATGAACAGGTAGTTCTCATTGGTCCCTTATACTAGTTGAAAAATTGCACAAATTTACATTTTGCACTTTTGTGTCTGAAGAAGTTTCCATGTAATGCTTCAAAATTCACAAAGACGAAATTAACAAATGACAATGAAAGGTCAATAGTCTGTTCATCAGCTAAAGACCACAGCCTTTAAAAGACAAAATTTGCACAGAAATGTGGATTTAACATAATTTTTCTGTCAGGTATTCACACTGCCTTGACCTCCTGATGGCGAAGGCTAAAAATCTTTCTCTTTGAACGTGGTCGGATTGTTGAGCTTCATAATATAAACCTCTCACAACACAACTCCATCACTGCTGAAGTTGGACGCAGTAAGACAGACATTTTGAACTTCTTCGAAGGGTTATAGAATAAAAAAGTCAAGTCGTAGACCCAAAAATTTTACCAGCACTGAGGTGAAAGATCTGATTGGCTGTCCATAAAGACACGGGACAACCCTCGACCCAATCCTCGGCGTCTGAGAGACAAGCACTTTAAGAACAAAAACCTCTTCAAAGGCCTCGTCTCCTTCTACTAAATTGCCCGTTTGGACTTTGACAGAGAGCATCATGGGACATTGAAAGGTAGAAAAAGTTTGATTCTCTGAAGGGAAAAAAATCAAACCTTGATGATCCTGGCTATGTGGAGATGTTGTAGAGGACGTCCTTCATGACTGAGGGCCCTGGTCTGTGTGCTAATGACTGGGTTTTTCAACAGGACAACAGTTCACAATGTCCGCCTGATAATGAACTGCTTCTTCCAGAGGAATAATCTCACTCTTTTGGATCATCCTGCATGTTCCCCTGATCTAAATCACAGAACATTATGGGATGGATGGAGAGGGAAGTTTACAAAAATGGATGTCACTTCCAGACAGCGGATGCCAAAAACATCAAGCCTGCCCAAACTAATTTCTGAAGTGATAACCATGAATGGTGGAGCTCTTCATTACTGAGTTCTTTGTTCAAACTTGGAAGATGTAGCAGGAGAAGGTGCTGACCTAAACAAACAAATGCAGAGGTGGAAAAACACCAAAACCAAATTGGTGAGTGCTCCAGAAAATCCTGCACCAGCACTAAGCCAAGTATGGAGTTCAATGACATTTTGTGGTCTGTAAAGATCTTCTCTGAGGGTTGGTATCGAGGCAAACCAAGCTTTTATTGATGCTCTTCATCTCAGGGGAAGTGGTTGGCACAGACATAGGAAATGGACATTTTTTCAAAGTATCTTTTTCAGGCGTTAAAAATGACATGAATTGTCAGTCCTGTTTTCTGTTAACTTTTTAGACCTTTTTAGGGACTTCTTTTAGTATCTGCTTCACAACCAGATTAAACAATGACCTTTGTCCTCGATTTCCAGGTACCGTCTGTTCCTGACTCTTTTGTAAACACTTGTTAATGAATATTCAACCCTAAAAGTTATGAAACATTTCCTTTTTCTCTTCATTTTCAGATTGAACTCGTGCTTTTGTTCACATGCTGAATCGATGGAAGGCTTGATGGCTCGTTGATGCCTGTTTATCATCCTTGATTTGACTGCTTTATTTTAAAAGTCTAACCAGATGTTGCGTATTTATATTCTTGACCATGGACTTTTGTATTGGCCTCATAAAGAGCTGCTGTTCATAAAGAGGTTCAATAGCAAACAATACTTTAAATCAGTGCTTATAAAGTGTCTGCGAGGTCGATTCAGGAGGTCGCAGCAATTTACTGGCACCGTAAATCCATCCATACGCAATACACTGACAGAGAATATGACTTTTGGTCATTTATCATATGTAAAATAAAACAAAATGAAAAAAGGAAGACAAATTGGACAAAATCTCCACACCTTGGGTCATAAAAAATGGTACAGGAGAGTTTATTGAGTTATTTATGCTTTATTTGTCAGGGATATGTGCAATATCTAATGCAAGTATCACAATTTGCATGGAAATTAAAAAAAGGAAAAAGACAAGGTTAAGTTAGAACACCAAAACATGTTTATCTGAGTCAAATCTGAAGGAAATTAGACATGGGTAAAGGTTTTTTGCTTAAATAAACAGGTTTCCTATAAGACACGTAATATTTCTGAACAAAATTAAAAGAAAAACCTCAGATGGACAATTAATAAAACCTTGTAGCAGCACATGTAATAAGGCCGCATTTTGTAAAATCTACAAAGCAATGTGTAATAAACATTCTTACATACTGGGTCATAATGCACCGAATTCTTACATTTTCTTGATAAATATCGCAATACTCGCATTTTATAATAACTGCCACAGTATGTAAGGACCTATTACATAAGGCAACAAAGTGTATTACATATTGAGTTCAAGAATTATATCACAAAATGTGGCAGATTATGAAAAAATCTGTCACATGATATGATATGAATAATACGAATATGTATTACATTATTAAATTATGCTGTGTTATTACATAATGTGGTGCTACAGACCTGAATTCTTCATTTAATTTAAAGCTAATGAAACAAAAGTCACAATTTGGAGAAAATAAACTTATTTGCACTTTTAAAATTCAAATTTTTTTATGATATTTTTATTTAAATTATGAATTTTCTTTGCTACATTCATTGTCTGTCTGTGTCTGAGCTGACTGCTGTTGTCCACATGTGATGGAGCTGTAAACTGTAAACACACACACACACTAATCCCACATCCTCGTGTCTCACTGATCTCCTCCTGTCGTCCGTACAGACCATCATCTCGTCACTGCTGTAAATCTGCAGCTGAGTGTGAAAGGAAACGAGCAGCGACAACAGTTTCCTCTCGGCCTCTGCAGATGTTCTTCAGTGTCTGTGACTGTCACTGGTTTGAGATTAGAAACAGGAGCAAAACCGAAGACATGGAAACTCACATCAGGAGGAGACACTGGAAACAAGACTGGATGGTAAAATGATGAATATTTGCTTCTCTGCTTTTTAAAAAAAGTCTCAAAATAGTTCAATTCTGACAGAAAAGTGTCAATCATGGCCTGGGGTCTATTTTCATCTCACAAAGTATTAATTATGTCACTTAAATGAATCATTTGGACCATGCATAGGCTACCTGAATAAAGCTAAAGCTCTGTACACTCAAAAAAATGACACATTGAAACAAAATAAATGAATTTTGTCAACTTATTCCATCTCTATAGATTGAGTTATTTCAGTGAAATAACTTTAAGTTCAACATAGCTGACCCCAAAATTATTGCTTCAACCAACATAATACATTAGCATGGAGACAGTTAACATAAAACATTTAAGTTAGTATTTCATTTTTTTGAGTGTACATCCTTCAGACATTCATACATAAAAAATGTCCACTAAGAAGGCATGTTAGTGGCCAATAGGTAACATGACTGAATTTTTTGTCAAAAATATAACAAAAGTGCTGAAACACAAAAAAAAGAATGTATGTAACTGACTCAAGCTGTAACATATTTTTACATTTTGGGCAAAAAGTTATTTTGTTTTGGGCTCAGAATCTGTTACATTATTGACCGGTTACTACTTTTTGGGTTTTATTACATTTTTTTATTACATTTCAAGCTCAGCACTTTAGTTACATGATCGACCAGTTTTCACATTTTAGGTTTCTTTACATTTTGGGTCATTGTAACAAATAAGGTTACAATAAGGCATTTTATACCCCCCTTACTTATTTGGCCGCAAACATTTTTTAGACTTAAAAATGGGCCCTGAGGTGGAAAAGGTTGGTAACCACCGCTCTGACGTCTTTCTAGTAGATTTTTAACTCTCAGATAAATCTATCCTGTTTCAAATGTGAAATAAGGGCTTTGAATAAAAGTCGGTTCATGTTTAATGAGCTTTGAAAGGACTCCTGTGACTTATTAATGCAGAGGCTGAACCACTTTTCCTGCTGAGCCGATTTAAAAGAAGGAGTTCAGATGAGTGTGATGCTTGTGGAAAAATTAGAAATTTAAAACTATAAAATGATAAAAAAATCCACTCAAGATAAGGAGAATCTACCCAGACAGAAAGTGTTGTGTAGTATTCAGATGATTGTTTGCACAAATTTTACCCAGAGAGTCGTTTGCTTATGTTTCTGTGAGGACTGAACCAAAGCCCTGCAGCGTAATGACGGAGCGAAGTGAGCTAAAGTGCCGGTTGTGTGTTTGTTTTGGTGACAGTGGCACTCAGCTGTGTTTGCTGTAATCCTTCCTGCTGCACTGACTGACAGCCACAGGTTCAGACACACACGCAAGTCCACGTACCTTCACTTTCTGTCGTCTGAGGAGGAAATTTAAAGGCCTTCAGGTCATGAAAACACACCCGGCGTCTCCTCATCGCTTTAACCTCTTCACCTTTCTTTTGATTTTTGTCCTTACTTATAATACATGGATACATTAAAGGTAAGAAGAAAATCTATAATCATGTCAAAATGTGTTTCATGAACATCCAGAGCTCAAAACAAAAACACAGGACCACATTAAAGTTGTGATATTGTACAGAAAAGACAAAAAATAGTGCCTAAATATTGTTCAGGATGTAGTATAAATAATATTTTGGGTCAAAAATGTTGTTTCTAGGTCAATTCAGTCTGAATGTGTCATTAAAACACCCTTATTCAAGAATATAACACTTTTTATGTGCTGCTTTTAGATATATTCAAAGCCCCTGAAACAAAAAATCCCATAGATTAAGCTTCAAAGAGGACAAATATTTCATTGTGATGAAATTTAAGACAAAAAGCCTTTCAACAAAGACATTTCAACAATTAAAATTGAACACAACCTGCAGTTTTCTCTATGGATGAAGCTGTTATGACAGATGAGCTTCTACATTACTGACATTAAATTGCAACAAAGATGTATTTTGGGTAAAAAAAGCAAAGATTCATCACTTCTGTTTCTGTTTTAGGAAGTTTTATTTTCTATTCATCCTTTATTTTCACAGGGGAAACCCACTGACGCTGGCGAGCGGACATTGTGCAGGTCTGTCAGGTCATATTCTTACATTTTTACATACTGTTGTGAAATTTTGTGCATCAATAGATAATCTTTATATCCAAAGTTTCAATAATATGCATAGACTTGTGTCTTAACTACCACAAAAAAATCTTTAAAAGTACATTAAACCTAAAAAAAGAGGCATTTTTCTTTTTTAATATATGTCTTGCAGCTTTTGAAACAAACAAACAAACAAACAAAAGAAGTTTTCAATGCAAATGTTGTCATAAATTTGTATTATGTGTTGTTTTCTAATTATGGATTTTCACATTCCAAGAAATACACAAAGGGTCCGATCTATGTTCATCCAAAATGCAAAAATGCAGGGACATCTGTATCATTACAGGAGGAACTTGGTGCAGTATTTTTGCCTTTTTTTATACTATTAGCACGTGTTCAGCACAATAGTAGCATATTAGTTTGGCAGGAGTCTGACAACTCGAGGTGGTGTCACTTAAACCCTTTTGGAAATTTATCAGAGAAATGATTGCTCAGAATCTCTCGTATGCAGACATTTGATCCATGAGATTATTCATTTCTTTATTTTTGGGGCCTCAGACTGAAAAAGGAATTTTAGGGCCTTAGACTGGAAACTGAAATTTGAGTCTGAAAATGCAATATTAAAAAGAATAATAATGATAATAATAACTTGGTCATTAAATTGTCTGATTTTTTTTGTTTCAGAATTGGAAATAGATTGAAGGGAAGATACACAGACCCTGTATCTCTTAAATTTGTAAGTGTAAAAAAACATTGTACAATATCCTTTGTAACCACCGGAAATTTATTTGAAGTCTGTACATGACATGTTTTTTGAAATATAGTTAATTTTCAAGTCTAAAATGAAAATATACAAACCAAATTTTACAGAGAGACCATGATAACATCAAAATAAACTGCTACCTTTCAAATTTCTAAGCCTCCTTATGAACACATATTTCATGTAAAAACCATGGTCATCCATTAAAAAGAGCATCTGAAAATAAAAGAAAATCATTTTACTTTTGGGTTAAGGATAGGATAAATGGTCTCATTTATAAATATTTTTTGTTTTGTGTGCTTTATCGTGTGTATTTACAAACCTATCACTGCAACAAAAACAAGCTGTGAGACATACTGAATGTGTGAAATGTTAGTGTAACTGCAGATGTTATGTGCAAAAAGAAAAATCAGTTTATCTTATCTCGTCATAAATCTACTGCCAATCAAAATCTAATATGCAAACTGCAGCGCTGGTGCTACACTTGCTGGCTCTAAAGGGTTAAACACTAAAAACTAAATAGTTAAAGACACAATGACAAACCTAAACTGTTGCAAATTTAGTCACATTTTAAAGTAACTGGAGGTATTTTCTCTACATAACTCACAAACAGACTCTTTAAAAACATCATTTTATTAGCCCAATAGCATTTTTTGTTTAAGTTCTATTCCAAATCTTTCAGAAAAGAAGATAAAAAAAACCTTTGTTATGAATATTTATAATGTTTTATGACTGTTTTTAACATTATTTTTGTATTACCTAAATTATTATCATTATTAACTTACTTATATTTTTGAAATTTATTTGACTCTGGCAATCGTGAGGCTCAAAAAAATAACAATTTAAATGTTTATAATTCATGACTGAAGAAATTTTGTTATTAGACTAACACAGTTGGTAGTAAAGCTGTCATTCGTCATCTGTCGGGAATACACTTTTTTGGTTGGTCATTCCAGACACCCCACACACACACACTTTTTTTTTTTTTTTTTTAGAGTTTAGTGTTTATTTCGAATTCTTAAAGTTTACTTTATGTGTTCGACATCACTCTCACTGATGTTTCAAGTCTAAATAAGAGCAGCAATACTGAAAGCAGTTTTCCCCCATTCAGTTTTAAACCTCAGTGTCAGTAAAGAAACCTACTTTGAGATCTGGTTGAAGTGTTTTTAGACAAGAGAGGAGTCAAGTGAGAGAGTTTAAGGATAAGTGTCCTATAAATAAACTAAATATTCTGCTGCTTTCTACGCTGACCCATCCAGGACTGTGATAGAAGTCGCACCATGTGACCTGTGATGAAGCGAAGAGCACATCGACAGTAAATCCAATAGTTTCTTCACAACCCTTTTCCCAATTCTCCAATAAAGGAGTTAAACTCTTTTTTTTTTGGTTTGATACCCTCACATGCACTCTGGTGTCAGGACAAGTTTTTCTGCAGCTTTTGTATATTTTCTCGTAACTTCTGCCACATGGCACGCTCAATTGCACCATTTTCAGCGATAAACAGTCAAAATGACCCGACTTGATTCCTCCCTGATGTCGTTTTTCCTAGAGGGGTAGCTTCTTCCTGTGAAGAAAGTTTCTGGTAGTTTGCTCAGCCGTGTTCTTGAAGCAGCTTCCCCGAACATTAGTGACTGTTTTTGCAATAAAATACCTTCAGTTTAATCTATTTACACGCTGAAATAAATGATTCAGGTTGATTTTTATTCATTTCAAGAGGGAAAACATTCTTGCAAAGTGTCAGGAGGCCTTGATATTTTAATGAGATGAATAAAAAGAATTGAATTTAACTGGTGACATCAATCCGGCACATAAAGCTTTAAATGTTTACCATAAATACGTACGTTAAGCTCGATAAATAACACTTCACAGGCAGACTTCTCAGTCAGTGGGAAATTCTGCCTCACACAGCTCTCGAGAGGCGACGACCATGACTGAGAGCAGACACCCCCGCCACAGGCCATGAGAGCCGCGGGACCAGGGACAGGATTGGAAACACGTGTGTATTAATACCTGCTCACGTCTCTGAGTAAATATACGGCCCGGGCTAACCTGCTAATAGCTTTAATTTGTAAAGTAAACAGTAGAAGAGTTTGACACTCACTCACCTAAGGTGGCTTTCCTCTCTGCCGCCGCCGCGCTGCTCGGCTGCTCTCAGACTCTGCTCTGAAGGGTCTGTGTGGGGGGGAGGTTTCAGCCGGGCCTCCCCCGTTATATCTGTTAAAGTCATTTTCCCTCAAAGAGGAATTAATTTCCTTTCTCAGGCGGCCCACAGCGCCTGTGGCACAGCCTGGGACGTCCACACACAGGCCTGGAGAGAGAGGACTTAGTGTGGGGCTGAATCTCAAACACACACACATACACACACACATATATACACACTCTTAAACCAACCTTCAGATTATTTTCATACATCATATTCCTCTAATTTGAGCTGGTTTCACTTTATTTGTGTGCCATGTACCTCATTACACTCACTCACGTTGTTAGTTTGAATTCTACAGGTTGAAAAAGGAAAGTCACGTATATTTTAATTGCACCAACAAGGAACCAGTAATAATAATTCCTTCATAATTTCCCCAGCAAACCGAGAAAACTCTTTCACACATTATTAGCTCAGAATGAGTCTGGTGTGTTAAAAATCAGCTTCACTCAGAAAAAAAAGTAAGAATATTGGCGCTTTGTTGATCATAAAGATGAGTTTTTTTGACAAGCTTCTCAGAAAACTCATTCACACTCCATGTAAAGAGCAATAAAACGCCTTCACTGTCAAAGAAAAGCCATTTTAGATAAAGTCCGCTCTGTAACGATTACAATATTTACAATATGATAAAACTTCACTTAAAAGAAAGCAAATGATGACAAAAAGGTCACAACTACCTAAGATTTACAGAAAAATGTAAAACTGTCTTTTTCAGTTTCTTATATTCACAAGAAATAAAGAAGAGTAAAAGTGCTTTCATGACTTATTCTATGCATTTAAATGGTTACACAAGAATGCATTGAATTGAATCAGTCACAGAGGTATTTGTAATAACATTTTTGTTCCCAAATTCTCTCATTTTGTGATTTTTAAGTTTGTTTTTGAGCTTCAGAGGAGACTCCAAAAGCCTCACGAGGATCAGAGCAGACGTCCCTTTTATTTGTCACTTTAATGGCTCATGTCACACATCACTGAGAATTTGACTTTCTCATGTAACAGATGATTGAATGAAGCCTTAGTTTCTCATTTTAAAAGAGGTTTTTCTACCCAAACTGACTGAAACTGTCAGAGTCTTCACTCGTCATATTCGTCATTTCTCAGACTCTGTGTGTGTGTGTGTGTGTGTGTGTGTTTGGTGAAAGTGTGGTGAATGTAAACTAGAGGATTTTTTTATTAGCTTGGCAGGAAATGTAGAAAACTAAGATGAATGATGATCTGACCAGCGTTTCAGTCTGCAGAGTGAAGTTTTCATACCGCCCCTCTCAGCCGGGACCAGGAATAAAAACTGATCCTGTCAGTCAGAGCTGAAAAGAGACGTTCTGTCGATGAGGGTCAGGGTTTCAGAATTCAGATATTTCCCAGAATATTAACTTTTATTTCGTTTTACCAGATTCCTGATGTTTTTTCAGCATCTTCTCTTACATTTTTCCCTCTCAAAATTTTGACTGTTTGTGAGAAAAAGGCAAAACATACCTTTTCAAGTGGCATTATTCACCGTACGATACATGTTTTAACCTCTTAGTTTCCACTGTCGCGCCAACGCCTTCGTCAAACATCAGAGTGTGATACGGCGTTAAAGCTTAGATTCTTCACATTTCAGCTTCTAGGGTCATTTTACAGTTTACTTGACCTACACAACGTAATTAGTGAAAGAATCACTCTGATGGCGATCACAACAACCGTGACGTCCTACCTGTTTGGGGTCCTGAAGTCTCGTCCGTAGCCCCCACCTCGAATTTTCACTCTCCTTTCCACCAGAGGAATCCAGAGTTCAAACATATCAAAAGTGTTGTTTCGTCAAATTATTCCAAGTGGTGAAGTTTCAGAGACTTATCACCCCGTCTTATTTCCAATATGGTCACGCCAGCTGTTTTTCTCCAAAACTCCTTTTCAGAAACATACCGATGACATCACAGGGACCACACCCATCTATTATACAGTCTATGGAGGAAACGCAATAGTTGTTGACCCCAAAGTTTTCCTAAAAACACCACAGCCGTGACCCTCAAGGGGCATCGGAGCTTTCAAGAATTCTGTTTTTATTTCTCAAAATTTCCCAGAATTTCAAGATTTCCTGGGAACTCTCTTTTTTCCTTCTACTTTAAACCACAGTTCTCATCTATGAACTTTTTCTTTGCCTTCTCAGAAATCTGATTCAGAATTGATTTGAGAAAAAAAGATCCATCCTTGAAAAGTGTTAAGTAACTTCCTTTTCCCAGCCACACAAACCAGACTTGTAGACATTTATCTCTTTGCGTTAATTATTAGGGCCTTTCTTCCAATTTGATTCTTTCACAATTATTTGGATGCCAATTAAATTCACATTGCGATTCTACGATATTTCCAATTTGTGCAATTCTCAGTCCACTCTTTTAACACCTGTGAAAAAGCTGAATGATTTTGGTGTCTACAGACTATATCAGGAGACATATTCACCCAGAATGCTCACATCACATGTGAATCAGTTTTTAATATTTATTCAGCAGGAATATGTTTGAACCAGCTGCTTCTACTCTCCTTTCGAAAGCCTGATTTGATGAGTAAATGAAGCAAATTTGAAAAAACAATTCAATTTTTGACCGAAAAAGAAAGAGTTTAAAGCCATAAAAAATAATTCCTGATACTTGTATGAATCATTTTTTTTCTCCCACCCCCAGTAATTATGTTGTATGACAAAATAAAATGTCACAGGTTTGGCTTTAGAAAAGTTTGATCGACTTTTTTTCCCCCTTATGTATAAAAAACAAGCACTCTTAAAATAATATTGTGCACGATTGCTTCTTTAAATGCAAAAGTGTATCATATTTTTCAGTTTTTGATTATTATTTTGCACATTAACTAACATATTCTTATTCAAAAAGTGGTGAGAAACCAAGTGTTATGTGACTTTTTTAAGAGCTCATCAATGTTTTATTTTTTCAGATTCTGCAGACAAAACTTTGGGCAAAGGAAACTCTTTCAACCCTGAAGGAAGCAACAAGCGTCCTCGCCTTCCTCCTGAAGACTAACAGTATTTTAACGGGTCAAAACTGACAAAGACAGGGCGTCACACTGAGTTAACCCCTGACACCTCACCCCATATCCCTCCTCGTGTTCCCCCCCACCCTCAGCCCCTTCTCCCCCCCAGCCCCACCCGTGAACCATTGGGGCTGAAATCTTGCAGGAAAATAAAATAAAAGATGGCCTCCGGAGGTCAGCTCCAACTCCAAAATAAATGCCCCTCTTTCCTGAGACTCAGCCATTTTTAATAGTGCAGATTTATTGTGCTGAGCTTTTTGGAGGGCGATCATATGTATGTGGTCAGTAGCGCGTATGCAGTCTGTGACCCAGCCTCCATCTCACGTTACACCCTATTTATAACATCCCCTCCGCCGGCTCCCCTCGTTCTGCAGTTCCTAGGAACCTCCTTCTGCTCCCAGGCTCGAGCTCCGCTCTCCTGCTTCTCCTGACATCCGAGAGGCTCTGCTGCAGCTGATCCGGGCTCACTGTTTATCCTGTACGGCCTGGCAACCGGCCGCACGCTCCGGATTATCACAGGACAAACACACTCACTTTCTGCTTCACTGATTCTTTTACCTTCAGGGGGAAAAGTTTTGGAAAGTTGAGGGGGAAAAGGAGGAACATCCTGGATATGTGTTTGGATCTTTTTGTTTTTTAATAACTTTACTCTTTCTCCCAACTTTCCTGGAGGATAGTGCGTGTGTGTGAGTGTGTGTGTGTGTGTTTACCCACAATGGATCACACACTGTTCGGTTGCCTGCGGAGCCCTCACGCCCCGGCTCAGGCCCTGCATCCCGCCTTCACGCAGTCCCCCCTCACCCTGCACGGACGCTCGGACCACGTCTCCTACCCCGACCTGGCCTCCTCCTCTTCCTCCTCCTCCACCTCCTCTCCCTCGCCCTGCATCATCTCCAGCTACCAGGTGGACGACAGCCTGTTCCCCGGGCAACACCACCACCATCACCACCACCACCCACACCGCGGCCACCTGCCCTCCCAGCAGCATCACCACCCGCCTCAGCACCACGCGTCCTGGCACATCCCACAGATGCCCTCACCTGGCGGGGGCACGCGCCACAACCTGTGCCACCCGCACTCCCACGCGTCCCACGACAACGGGCCGACGACGCCTGACCTGGGCCACCCGGGTGCACCCAGCATGTGCGCCAGCACCCCCAGTCTGGGCGGCAGCAGCACCCCTACGGGGGCCTCCTGTGTGCCTGCTGACTTTGGCAGACAGACTCTGTCACCTGCTGAGGCCGAGAAGAGGAACGGCAAGAGGAAAAGTGACAGTTCAGGTAAGAAGAGCTGAGGCCTGAGAGGTTTAACGACACTTTTTAAGACCAAGAGTGAAAAATCTTCTTCTGCCGACAAATATTCAACATGAAAGAACTAATTTTTTTCACAAAAAAACACTCCACAAAAATCACTTATCATCTCTTTAATCAGTCTGTAACACAAACCTTTATGGTTGTTAGAAATAGAAGAATCAGACTTTAAACTTTTTATTTATATATTCGAAGAGGTAAAAGTAGAAGTGGTGTCACTTTTTGCAGCTCTGGCGTTTAGAAAAAGCAGTTTGAAGGTGTTCGCTGATACACAATACATTTCTAACATGTTTGTTATAAAATCTGATTAAAATGCTCCATTTAAAATAAATTTTTGAAGTTGCAAAGAGAGATTTCTGCAGCCCTACACACCCTAAACGACAGACGCTTTCAGGCTTTATTTTCCTTTAAATCCTTTAACAAACAACTGCAAAATTTACAGAAAATTGAACCAGATCGTTGCTTTATTTCAATTCCATGCTACTTTATTTGTTTATAAATTAAAAAAACATACATTTTTGTTTGTTTAATAGCTTGTTATGGATGATTGCAGAGTTTAGGAGTCTGTTTGATTGTTGGTGCATCGGTGCCGTGAGAATCAGGATCTTTTTTTAAATTTTTTTTGCTTTTGATAAAATGTGACTGTTAAATTTTAAATCAGAGCAGATTTAAGTTTTCTGCACTCAGCTTTACTTTAATGTGACACATGCATCACTTATTTTTGTGGATCTAAGATCTTCTAAGGCAGTTTATAAGACTTTAGAAGTCCTTAAATAACCTGCAGATTAAATTCAATATACGAAAAAGTCAAATTTAAAGATTTATTATTCAAAGATGTACATTTACAATCAAATCTCTCCTTCAGGTGAAACTTCTTACACAACCTGCAGCACATTTCCAACCTGCACTCAGCACCATAATCAATCACTGCGTGACAAACTGACGGAGTCGGGTCGCCGGAGTTCTCGCAGGGAACGTGATATTAGTGAGAGCTCTTAGTTTTCCAGGGAAAGTGTGCTCGTCGTTCTCCCTGTCCTTTTGAGGATCGCTGGGCCGTCAGCGCTGACATGCAACCCCCTTTTTAGAGGCTTCTTTGTACGTACAGAATAACACCTGCAGAGCTTATTTTTACTGGATGGGACCTGGACTTTGGTGGTCTGAGCCGTGAGCTTCTGGTTTTCCTCTACCAGCTGCAAAACAGAGCGCTTGTTTGACTTAATTGAACCAAAAATAAAACTCCAGCAGCAGCAAGTGTTTCAAGACTAAGAAGATTAATATGAAAAGGTACAAAAATGTGCAGGATTAAAAAATAAGATTCAGGTGACCCATTTCTCCCAGTTTTTCAAGAGCTCAGTGTTATGGTTTCCCTTGTGGTAAATATATACATGGAAACTTCTGCACCCGTGTACCTAACCCCAGAATTTAACACATCACATCATGTTTTCTTTCCTCTTTGGTGAAATCGTTGGGAAACCAGAGGCTTCTCCGCTCCCCGACTCCGTCTGCTGCACACTCATTACATGTGCTGTGCATTTTCCCCACGCTAACACCAATCACACTGATTATCGAGGGCTAACTGGGCCGCTGACTCAATCAGCTGTCTAAATATTACACCGCTGCCAGTTGCACGAGATCGAGCAGTGATCGGGTTTCACCATCTGGACCAGAAACTCGAGCTAAAACCTGAATTTAGATTTTAGAAATGAAAACAAAACCTGAAACCGTATTTCCATGCTGACTTCTCAGATATCGCTCAGATATGAAGCGTCTTAACTTTGATTCTCGGCTGTGATTGTTCCCTGAAGGAAGACCTCGGGGCGGGTTGATGTGATGAGTCCACACCACAGGGTTTTTGGGTGTCTAGTTTCTGAAAAACCTGCAGGGAGTTTGTCCTTTTTGAGACGTCTGGTTACAATGGTGTTGTGAGGGGAGTGGTCGTTGTTTAAAGAGTTACTAGATCTGCTTTGTGGAACAACAAAAGAGACATAAAGTCTTAAAAAAGGAGGACAATTCTCGCTAAAAGTGGAATGTAGCTTTTGTTGGTGCATTTAACACATTTTTCCCATCTGATTGAAGGACAATTTTGCAGAACAAAAGCGAAAAGTAACGCCACTTCTCCTGCGCTGAGCTCACCCCGGATCATGACGTGCCCTGTCTGGGTGTGTGTACTTTTCTCATATTATTCCCCCTTTTTTGTGGAGAGATGAAAGTTACGGCGGGGACCTAATTGCTGCGGTGTCATAAAAGCCTGCCGCTCGTTTTAACTCCAGGCCTGCTGCTCTGAAGCAGCTGGAAGTGTTATTCTTTTATTTCTCTTTTACACAATGTCTGTGTTTTCCAGACAATGAAAGAGAGAGAGGGAGAGAGAAGGAGAGGGAGAGAAAGCGGATAAATACGTCTTGATTGTTGGTGGAGCTCTCAGTTTGAAATTACAGGGAGAGGACGAAGGTCAAGGGGGCACTGGACTCAAGCTGCGGGTCAAGCAACGATCTGTTTCATTTCGTAAAACTCCTGCAGGAATTTCTGCACTTAAACCGAGCCGTGCCGTCCAAATAGAACTTTTGTAGAGCCTCCCTAAGGAGTTATTTTGTTCGGAAAACCACTTAATTAGAAGGTAGATCCTCTTTCTGACAGAAAAACAGACCATCAGGGCCCCCTCTGGCTGGAGCTCTTAGGTGATATTTGCTGCTCTGACGTGACTTCAGCTTCAGTGTTTGTGAGTCTGGCTCCAGGCTGCAGGATATTTACAGTCTGGCCTGGAGCACGCCGGCTGGATTAACACACGCTGCAGAACAGGACCGCAGATGAATTAGCATGCAATCACTGCTGCCTCAGAGTGCAACGCGTGTCCAACACAGAAACCGCAGAGTCTGAGCACAATAGGAAAGTTCTGGAGGGACGAGTTAGACGCTGTGTGTTTTCTCTCCGGGCGGTTTGTGGAGAAAAAACAAAACACAACTTGAAATCTGTATCTCCCATTTTTCAAATCTGTGAGATTTAACAACAACTTTATGATGCATAATGATAAAAAATACAAAACAAAGTCAACCTATCCCTTATCAAAATACTGAACTGCATCAATGAGCTGCATTATAGTTCAGATCCAAGATGAAAACATTCTGATCTGATTTAAAAATCCTCATCCATCATATTAGTAAAAACTACTTTTTCGCTATAAGCCACCAGTTATTGTGTAATTTTATCACTATTGTCCTTTTTATCATTTCTTTCTCTGTAAATAGGGTTGTTTTATTTTGTCATTGTTGCCATTTTTAGCATGGCGCACTATAAAATGTTATTTTATTTTATCATTATCATCTTTTTTAACCTGCTGCTATTTTAAAAAGATGCCAAACTGCCTTTAATTGTTCAAAACTATGACCATAAAGTGCTATTCTCTCTTATACTATTGTAGAAACTGAATTTAAGGAATTATATTGAATTCGAAATGCTCAGTTTGAATAATTGCATTGAAAAATGGAATTTAAATGGCACAGCTTGAAATAAAATCCGATATTTCGTAAAAAAAAATTTAACCTCCTCAATGTTCAATTGGTTTTGATCCTGAAATTCAAATATTCAACTTTAAGTTTTTGTTCCCACAGTTCAGATGCATTTTTTAAATTCAGTTTGAGTGAAATGAGTAATCGAGTGCAGAAAAACAGATCACTAAGGACTTTTCGTAGATGTGGAGAGGAGTTCTACGAATCTGTGCTCGATTAATCCTCCTCATGGACCAAAAGTGTGTCTTGCTAAATTTAAATTGAATTGAAAAGTGAATCTAAGTTGTGTGAACTGGGAATTAATATTATTTTTTTAAAATTAGACTTGTGTTTACTTGTAGGCTAATAAAACTCAAACCAAATAAGTTTCAAGGTAGTGTATAAGATTCAATTTGAAATTTAGTTTTTTATGGAGAAAGACCGATGTGGTTTTTTTCAGGGCTGATACTAAAACAAATATCAATTATTAGAAATCAAGGAGGCCAATAAATGATATTTGGAGCTGGTATTTATTTGTGGCCATAGTGAAAATAATTTTGAATAATACAAACGTAAAACTTTTAACGTTTAAATACCTTTGAGCATAAGTTTATGACCAGCTCCCAGTCTCAGCAGAATATTTCATAAAGTCCCTTTAGTTTTCCACACTAAATAAATGTCTAATTATTTCAATACAACTGACATTTTATTTTATGTTATCAGTCAAAATGCTGAATACTGGCCCAACCAATAATCGGTCTATATCTAGTTTTTCAAAACTTAGCATTTTAAATTCAAACAAATAACATTTTTGCTTCAGTTATTTGGGTTATAGCTGAACTATTTCTAAGTTTTAATGATTGTTTGCAGGCGTTATGCAGCTCCAGTCGATTTTCTCTGCAGGACAGAGAAAGTTGTTTGTTTTACATTTTATTAAATGTTTAACATCTTTGGTTTTTAGTCAGCATCTTCAAATGTTCATTTTATGTTTATGGGATTTTTTTAATTTTTATTTTGTAGCAAGGGAACTAGAATTCCTGAGACAAAAAGTTTAGAAAATTTCTGTATTTTCCTGCCAAGCTATTTTGTCCCATTTTAAAGTTGTGGATACTTTTAACACTCAGACAAATTAAACCCATGTTGGCAGTATAAAAACCAGACGATTGCCACATGTGAAGCTGCCGTGAGTCTTTCCAGCCACTTAAAGTGTTCATAAACAATGAGAGAACAATAAAGTGTGACTGACGGCTCCCATTGTTTCTCTTACTTTACTTTTCTTCCCCTGCCGACTTGCACCTGCCACATTACAGGCTCTTTATTTTTATTTTTGCTGCATATAAATCTGCTCTGAGTAGAACTGAAAACCTGTGTGGTGTTTGGTTTCAGAGTCCCAGGACGGGAATTACAAGTCAGACGTGAGCAGCAAACCCAGGAAGGAGAGGACGGCGTTCACCAAGGAGCAGATCCGAGAGCTGGAGGCCGAGTTCGCTCACCACAACTACCTAACCCGGCTAAGGCGCTACGAGATCGCCGTCAACCTCGACCTCACTGAAAGACAAGTACGTTCCCACCCACCCACCCACCGCAGCTTGTTTCCCCCTGGGTTCAGACATTACTGAGCCCCCTATTAGCACATTAATGCCATGTTGTGAAAACAGAGGCGGCCTCGGGACGACGAGGAGGCTTTTCGGCTCGCTACTGTGTTTTTCTAACTCCAGTGCGAGAGGCTATTGTGCTCCAGATGTGGCTGTGTGACGGGACTATCATATTCCAGATGTTCATGTCTATTCTTTCAAGCGGGCCACAGCCGAGGCATGGACACGGGTTGGAGGAAACACTGTCTAGCAAGTCACTTCCTCCCTCCCAGTACCCCTGAAAGCACAAATTGGTCTCCGAGCGTGGGCCGGCTGCTGTAAAAACGCAGCACATGAAATAAATAACAGGAGACAAATGGTTGGGGGAAGGAAACGGCGAACAGACTGTTGTTCTCTGACACCCGCTTGGAAGCTATAAGTCACACGTAGTTGACACACTGCCAGTGATAGGTTACTGTGTGATGAAGTGTTGATGAATGTAAAAAACAGACAGATTAGAGAAGAGAGCACAGATTACAGTGATGCCTCAGCTCGGACCAACCTGAGAGATACTTTCTCAAACTTTCTCCTCACTTTTGAGGGAGAACGTCATGTAGATTTCTCACCGTGCTGATGTTTTGACCTCGAACTTTCAGGTCAATAGTGTCACAAACAGCTCCATGTCATTCCGTGCCGGGGGAATTTGAGTTTTCTTTTTAAAGATTAAGAGGGCACCTAATTGGAAAAAAGCCATCATTGATGCAGACGTGTAATCTCCCTCAGTGTAATCCTCTGTGTTATGTGTTTAACCCATTTAAACATGGGCCAACTTGGACAGTAGTATTAGGAACTTTGTGGCACTTATACGGGAATTAAGTTGTTGAATCGGAGAGAAGGAGGCTATTTCTCAGCATCCATGGTCAGATCGATTTCCTAAACGTAGACCTAAATTCACTTTGATGACTCCATGCCAGCCAGCAAAGTTCAGTTATGAGAAGAGAGATGATTTTTTTCTCTACTGTAAAGGATTTCTTGGATTTATTTTGTAGTTATGTTGGACACTGAAGCTGGACTGTCAGAGCAGAGGAAAGCTAAACAGGAGAGAGATAGAGCACAGGCTAAAAAAAATGGGCTTAGCTGTTTGCGATAATGTTCATTCCAACTCACATGCAGCGGTTATTCTGCAGTGATCTGTTCAAACCTGAGAGTCTGTCAATAAAATGAAGAGCCAGGTTACGTTTGCTCTGCTTGGTGAGGTTGGAGTTGGTAGATGAGCACTGGTAGGACATAATAACCAGGATTAGCAGTGTCTCATAAGTTGTGTAACACTACACAGATAGTCTGTTCACACTGCTAAAAACACATTTAAGAGAGGTTTGGCACAAATGTGTACATGAAATGCAAGACTACATAGAAAACAAATTTATTGCTCAAGAGCCCGGAGGGGTACCGCAAAATATTAAAAACTGTTTTGGGACCTTAAAGCATTTTCTTTACATGATTTACAGATAAATAGAAAATCCCAATTTTAGGACCCTGCTTTTTAATTTTTTAGAAAACCCTTATTTCAGCCTACATTGGAAATGTTAGCTGCTGTCTCTTTAAGGGCTAGATGTGCATGAATGTGACGCACGGGGATCAGATGCGCCTAATCAGCATGCAAGAACGCGTGTGGCATTTATACTTTTTATCACTCTGTGCAGCATCCGATGGCGTCCGTTTCCAAACTGCAGGGGGCGGTGTATCCCAAACACACATCTATTGAGCTAAAGAAGAAGTTTGTGTTTTTTTACGTCATTTTATGACCTTTTTTTTTTTTTTGCCCATTCCTCTTCTCTACCTAGTGTGACCGTAAGGACTTGTCATCACATGGTTACCACGGTGATCTCTGTGTGATGAATCCATAGACTGTATAAAACATGGTCGTAGTCTCCGTGGCGTCACCCGTCTGTTACTGCAGCCCCGTTTTGAGGTTAAACGGCAGCGTGGCTATATTAGAATTGGGACGAGTGCCCAAACTCACAGCAATTGGGCGCCCGTCAGTCACGTGATCTGAGCTGTGGCTCTTAATGGGCAAGCTCACAATCTTAATTTCTTCCAAACGGCCAAGTTAGAAAAAAATTCACCCCCCTCACAGTGTGTGCCATTAGCGATATTAGCGATCCAGACGGGAGACAGAGTTTGTACCAGGCTTTAAATACGCTAATTTCGGCTCTGAAACTGCTTTTTTTGGCCTCGTGTGTTCGCGACTTCCGGTACTCCCGGAGCCAGCATCAAGCGGTCACTCGAGGAACAGCAGCTTTTTTAGCACTTCAGTGTTGTCTCATTTTTCCAGACTGGAGGTTGCCGCTTGGATGAATCACATCAATGCCTGTGTTTTCACACTTTTGACACTCGAAGCAGTTGTTCACCCGCCATGTTGTCTGCACGTCTCCGTCCGGTAGTTACAAATTTTTGGAGGTGTGTGACAGTAGTAAAAGGGACTGTGTGATGGGGCGAGGCCGCGGAAGTGACGTCATTTGTCCGGATGTGACAAGCAGAAACTAAGCTTTAAGCTCCACAACCCCCTTCCCTCTGATTGGCCAACCCTCCTGAGGCCTGTAGAGTGGGGTAGCTGCTGTCAGACCTTGGTGTTTGAGGCCCACCCCGTCAAGGTGTCGTGAACCAATTAGGAGATAATTATGTGATGACCTCATCATTTCAGCAAGTCTTGTGCTGATCTTAACATTTAAGATCTGCACAACATTGCTACTTTATGGCCAAGTTTATAACAAGGAATCGCATAAAACCGCCTCTTTAAGACGTACCTGTGTACAAAACTTTAGATGTGCTCTGTGAAAGATGCTAAATAAATGCTTTGGGGTGCCTTGAAACTGCACACACACCTTAAAATGGAAGGAGGAAAGAAATTTGATAATTACCGTATTGTCTGTAGTATGAGATGCCATGGAAGTATTTTGGGTTTCTGGAGTTCCCCTTTTCGTTGTAACTTTTTCTCAAGATTGTCAGAAACAATGTCAGGGTTCACGGTTAAATTCCCACCAGGGTTTCGCATAAAAAATAAGCTCCCACAGCACAAGAGGCTTCATGTAAAAGTGTCCTTCAAAGAAAATCTCCTCCAGGAAATAAAGATGTCTGCAGGTGTGTTTTAAGTTCCTCCTCTCGTAGTGGAAGCTGTAAACCTGCACAGCTGCATTTAGCTTCTTACGACTCAATCTGAAGGAATGAGAAGAAACGAGCGGATCATAAATCAAGTTACTAACCCTCAGCTTTTGCTTTATATTACGAAGGTGTAAGAATCTTGAAGAAATACCTCAATCTCAGGGAAAACTCTGTTTAACTCTACAGTCCCACAACTCACAGCGCCTGCCATAATTATTCCACTTCAGCCTCCCAGACTGTTGCAATTAATCTTCCTGTGGCTCGAAGCAGCCATTTTCTTTTCGCGTACTTTACAGGAGCCGAGCATATCCTATTCAATACACACTGCAGTCCAAAACAGTCCCTTTTATATGTCAGTCCTCTATCACTCCATTTATAACCGTTGCGTTTGTCGGCCGACGTCTCGAACTAAATACGACGCACTCGACAAACCTCTAAAAAAACTAACTACAAAATAACATCTGGTGCCGGGAGGTGGAGCTACGGGGGCCAGGACTCCTCTGTGTTTGGATTTCACACGAGGAAAAATAACCTGATTTCAAGTTTTTGGAAGAAAAACGCTCAATATTCATGTGTATAAAGATGTGTAAACAGATGCTTTTTCAACCACTGAAGCTGCTTATAAATTACTAGTTAAGACTGAAGTTGGCAGTGATGACACAATCAATTATAGTTATTGGAATAGTATTACAAAAAGGGATTATGAGTCAGATTTTGCCCAGTTTGACTATGGATGGTTAAACTTCCCAAGACTTGTGAATCATAATGCAAGAAAAACCCCATAGATGTTGTTTTAAAGAAGTCAAATTAGCACCAGAGTGTTTCTCAGCATATAAAGCACGGCCTAGTGGAACCACATGGACGCTTGAATTAGAATTTTTTATGAGCTAATGTGGAGTTTTCTATTAGAAAGTTCAAGACCAAATAGATGTTGATACAATTACTTGTGTGTTTCATGTATTTAGGTTTTTCAGAGTGAATTTCTGCAGAGTTTTCCAAAGTCATGATTGGCATGATACCATCAAACCATAAAATGAGCTTTGATTATTATAAAAAAACTCCATGAACATTAACATAGTAACAACATGTAGTTGCAGTTCTGTGTTTGGGGCAGGAAAAGAGGTAGTTGTTCACTTTGCAACTTCAAAATAAAGTAATCCAAAGAATGAGAGAAGCTGACATGTTAACATTTCAAGGGACTTACAAAATGCCTTCTAAAATTCAAAAACTAGTTACAGCTCTATATTTCATCCATTATTTTAAAAATATCAACAAATATAGGAGGGTAATTCTGATGGGGCTGAACGATTTTAGAAAAAGATCTAGTTGCGATTTTTCTGGCAGATAACGCGATTTCAATTGGATTCACAATTTTCTTTAAATCACGCCTCAGTGAAGTTTTCACAATGCACAGTAGCATTTACAAACTTGACAGAAAATTACATCAAACCATTGAAACATCAAAAGCTTTTATTCTAATGCGAGGATGAAAATGAAAACTGAAGGTAAGAATTGTTTCCAACCTTCAAAATAAAAGGTAAATATTTTAATTTTAAAAGTGAAAATTTTGAGAAATAAAGACAAAATTCTGACAGAAAGTTAAGATTTTGAGATGAAACTTCTTAAGTTTAAGAAATCAGTTTAAGATTCTGTGAAAAAAGTCCAAACTTTCTCATTTAAGGTCAAAATTTTAAGATGAGAAAAGTCTGAGATCAAAAGTCTATGTTTTAAAATAAAGGCAGTTTTTGAAATAAAAAGTTGAAATTTTGATCATGACAGTCAAAATTCTAAGATTTTAGTCAAAATTATGAGAAATAAATAGAGGCTAAAAAATAAAAAGAAGATTTTTCGATAAGTTGTTGAATTTGACTCTTCTCAAAACCTAACACCCATTCCTGCTTTTTCTGAACCGGGCTTTTTAAATTGTATTTATAGTTATAAAAACTGAAGAACAGAAAGAGGTATCTTTGACTCTTAACTTTTAAAAATGATGTCGAGCAAAATCTCCTTAATTGTGTCAAGTTAAACAAAAGAAAATCAACAACAATCCCAAAGAAAAAAGGATTTTTCCCAACAGTTTTACACTCAAGAGCAAGGAGCAGGAAAAAAATCCAGCTTCAGTGATCACATGATCACAATGTTTGAAATTGTGGTTTCGATCAAAACGCGATAAATGGTTCAGCCTTAAATTCTGATATAAAATTGCGCAAAAAAAAAAAAGTGACCTATTTTCTACATTTCTATGTTGAAGACCTCTGATGTGACTAAAATAATAATGATATCAGTGGAGGTAGATTTATCTAGTGGGAATTTTTTCATTTGTTTTTGTCTGTTTTTGGACTGGCCTTTATTCGTTTTCCCATGGAAGAAGGTCATAGGTCTCAGGCACCGCAATTTTGGGGTCATGTGGTAAAAAGTTTGGGGACCCCTGATCTAAAATGCATGGAAACAAACCGGTGTAGCAAATAGTTAGTAACAGTAACATATGTGACTGCGTGTGGTTGTTTTATTCCCCTGATACGTTCACACCACTTGTCTTTTGTGCTTCTATCACACCATAATCTGAAATCTGATGAAACCTTGGGCTGAATCTAAATGTTCCCCTTAATCCTGAACCTTAAGTGACATCCCCTGGAAAGTGATTTTGTGATTTCAGCTTATTAGAGCTCAGTCTGTAACAATGACCCAAAACTTAAAAACCTAAGATGTAATAATAAAAAAATGCACTACAATCTAAAATGTAATATCTGACTAAAAAAGCAACAAGTTATTATGTTTTGGGCTAAAAGTTATTATGATTTGGGCTCAGTGTCTGGTGCATTACACTGGGGAACAATTTGAAAAACTGTTGAGTTTGATTTTTATGCCGATTGAAAGTAAAATTGGCATGCTGATTCCAAAATTGCAGTAAGCACGTCAAGTTTTTTCTCCATAGCTTATTCTCCAGATAAGAAAAATTAAATCAGTGGAACTGTTAAAATACTGCTTCTCTTTAGAACAAACTAATTGGGAAAATTCTGGTTCAGAGCCAGAACAAGGGAACTTGCACTCCCATGCATTGTGTTGGTTTCCTCTTAATTCCCACGTTGATTTTAAAATGTTATCAGCTACTTTTACAGCCCTCAACTGCTTCGAACATCGGCTAAACTAATCTTGATGAGTGGCAGCTTTCAGACTTTAGCAGTTTGTTTAAGATGACCTGTTGAAAACCGGCTCCTTTAATCTGTCGCTGCTTTCAAATCTCTGGAATTATCATCTGTGTGTGTTAAAGAGTCCAGGTAAAGTGTATGTCTGATTATGTGTGTGTGTG
>RPOG01002057.1:0-81047 GCA_008086565.1 Thalassoma bifasciatum | reverse complement strand
AGAAATTTGATAATTACCGTATTGTCTGTAGTATGAGATGCCATGAGAGTATTTTGGGTTTCTGGAGTTCCCCTTTTCGGTTTAACTTTTTCTCAAGATTGTCAGAAACAATGTCAGGGTTCACGGTTAAATTCCCACCAGGGCTTCGCATAAAAAGTAAGCTCCCACAGCACAAGAGGCTTCATGTAAAAGTGTCCTTCAAAGAAAATCTCCTCCAGGAAATAAAGATGTCTGCAGGTGTGTTTTAAGTTCCTCCTCTCGTAGTGGAAGCTGTAAACCTGCACAGCTGCATTTAGCTTCTTACGACTCAATCTGAAGGAATGAGAAGAAACGAGCGGATCATAAATCAAGTTACTAACCCTCAGCTTTTGCTTTATATTACGAAGGTGTAAGAATCTTGAAGAAATACCTCAATCTCAGGGAAAACTCTGTTTAACTCTACAGTCCCACAACTCACAGCGCCTGCCATAATTATTCCACTTCAGCCTCCCAGACTGTTGCAATTAATCTTCCTGTGGCTCGAAGCAGCGTAAAAGAAAAGCGCATGAAATGTCCTCGGCTCGTATAGGATAAGTTATGTGTGACGTCAGGTTTTGTCAGGGAAAATATACAGTCAGGAGATAGTGAGGTAAATATTGGCAACGCAAACAGCCGGCTGCAGAGCTTGATTTATGCTGCGTGAGCTGTTTGGAGATTTTTTTGATTGATGTTTTATTGTAGACCACGGCAGAGGTGGAGCTACGGGGGCCAGGACTCCTCTGTGTTTGGATTTCACACGAGGAAAAATAACCTGAATTCAAGTTTTTGGAAGAAAAACGCTCACTATTCATGTGTATAAAGACGTGTAAACAGATGCTTTTTCAACCACTGAAGCTGCTTATAAATTACTAGTTAAGACTGAAGTTGGCAGTGATGACACAATCAATTACAGTCATTGGAATAGTATTACAAAAAGGGATTATGAGTCAGATTTTGCCCAGTTTGACTATGGATGGTTAAGCTTCCCAAGACTTGTGAATCATAATGCAAGAAAAACCCCATAGATGTTGTTTTAAAGAAGTCAAATTAGCACCAGAGTGTTTTTCAGCATATAAAGCACGGCCTAGTGGAACCACATGGATGCTTGAATTAGAATTTTTTATGAGCTAATGTGGAGTTTTCTATTAGAAAGTTCAAGACCAATTAGCTGTTAAGACATTTCCTTGTGTGTTTCATGTATTTAGGTTTTTCAGGGTGATTTCCTGCAGAGTTTTCCAAAGTCATGATTGGCATGATACTATCAAACCATAAAATGAGCTTTGATAATTATAAAAAACTCCATGAACATTAACATAGTAACAACGTGTAGTTGCAGTTCTGTGTTTGGGGCAGGAAAAGAGGTAGTTGTTCACTTTGCAACTTCAAAATAAAGTAATCCAAAGAATGAGAGAAGCTGACATGTTAACATTTCTACAGGGACTCACAAAATGCCTTCTAAAATCCAAAAAACTAGTTACAGCTCTATATTTCATCCATTATTTTAAAAATATCAACAAATATAGGAGGGTAATTCTGATAGGGCTGAACGATTTTAGAAAAAGATCTAATTGCGATTTTTCTGGCAGATATCGCGATTTCAATTGGATTCACGATTTTCTTTAAATCATGCTTTAGTGAAGTTTTCACTATGTATAGTAACTTTTACAGACTTGACAGAAGATTACATCAAACCATTGAAACATCAAAAGCTTTTATTCTAATGCACGGATGAAAATGAAAACTGTAGGTAAGAATTGTTTCCAACCTTTAAAATAAAAGGTCAATATTTTAATATTGAAAGTGAAAATTTTGAGAAATAGACAAAATTCTGACAGAAAGTTAAGACTTTGAGATGAAACTTCATAAGTTTAAGAAATCAGTTTAAGATTCTGTGAAAAAAGTCCAAACTTTCTCATTTAAGGTCAAAATTTTAAGATGTGAAGAGTCTGAGATCAAAAGTCTATGTTTTAAAATAAAGGCAGTTTTTGAAATAAAAAGTTGAAATTTTGATTATGAAAGTCAAAATTCTAAGATTTAAGTCGAAATTATGAGAAATAAATACAGAAGTGAAAAAAATAGATAAATAAAAAAAAGATTTTTCGATAAGTTGTCGAATTTGACTCTTCTCCAAACCTAACACCCATTCCTGCTTTTTCTGAACTGGACTTTTTAAATTGTATTTTTAGTTCTAAAAACTGAAGAACAGAAAGAGCTATCTCTGACTCTTAACTTTTAACAATGATGTAGAGCAAAATATCCCTAATTGTGTCAAGTTAAACAAAAGAAAATCAACAACAATCCCAAAGAAAAAAGGATTTTTCCCAATAGTTGTACACTCAAGAGTAAGGAGCAGGAAAAAAATCGCAGCTTTAGCGATCACATGATTACAATGTTTGAAATTGCGGTTTCAATCAAAACGCGATAAATCGTTCAGCCCTAAATTCTGATATAAAATTGTGCAAACAAAAAAAAAAATGACCTATTTTCTACATTTCTATGTTGAAGACCTCTGATGTGACTAAAATAATAATGATATCAGTGGAGGTAGATTCATTTAGTGGGAGTTTTATCGTTTGTTTTTGTCTATTTTTGGATTGGCCTTTATTCGTTTTCCCATGGAAGAAGGTCATAGGTCTCAGGCACCGCAATTTTGGGGTCACGTGGTAAAAAGTTTAGGGACCCCTGATCTAAAATGCATGGAAACAAACCGGTGTAGCAAATAGTTAGTAACAGTAACATATCTGACTGCGTGTGGTTGTTGTAGTTCCCCGATATGTTCACACCACTTGTCTTTTGTGCTTCCATTACGCCATAATCTGAAATCTGATGAAACCTTGGGCTGAATCTGAATGTTCCCCTTAATCCTGAACCTTAAGTGACATCCCCTGGAAAGTGATTTTGTGATTTCAGCTTATTAGAGCTCAGTCTGTAACAATGACCCAAAAGTAACAACCTAAGATGTAATAATAAAAAAAATGCACTACAATCCAAATGTAATATCTGACCCGAAAAGCAACAAGTTATTACATTTTGGGCTAAAAGTTATTATGATTTGGGCTCAGTATCTGGTGCATTACACTGGGGAACAATTTGAAAAACTGTTGAGTTTGATTTTTATGCCGATTGAAAGTAAAATTGGCATGCTGATTCCAAAACTGCAGTTAGCACATCAAGTTTTTTCTCCACAGCTTATCCTCCAGATAAGAAAAATTAAATCAGTGGAACTGTTTACGTACTACTTCTCTTTAGAACAAACTAATTGGGAAAAATTCTGGTTCAAAGCCAGAACAAGGGAACTTGCACTCCCATGCATTGTGTTGGTTTCCTCTTAATTCCCATGTTGATTTTAAAATGTTATCAGCTACTTTTACAGCCCTCAACTGCTTCGAACATCGGCTAAACTAATCTTGATGAGTGGCAGCTTTCAGACTTTAGCAGTTTGTTTAAGATGACCTGTTGAAAACCGGCTCCTTTAATCTGTCGCTGCTTTCAAATCTCTGGAATTATCGTCTGTGTGTGTTAAAGAGTCCAGGTAAAGTGTATGTCTGATTATGTGTGTGTGTGTGCACGTAACCCTGAAAGGTCACGTGTTTGGTTTGACATCAGACCCTGGTATATAGAAGTGCCCCCCCCCGATCCCACCGTCCCCTGAGGCCTGAAAAGAATCCGAGGTGAGGCTCAGCACGTCGTAGGCCCCTGACGTTTAAGACAAACGTTTGTGCTGTCAACTCACTTCCTGACCATGTGACCGCTCAGTCCCTTAAGTATGACACTCCCCAAAAATAAACTCTACCCACCCTGCGTGACAGGAGCGAGCCCCCCTTCCCCTCTCCTCCCCCCACCCCTGCCCTCCCTCCAGGCGTACGTGTCGACACTCAGAGGGCCTCTGCTGCTTCTTGACGTGTACGCCGTTTTAAGCAACAGCTTAATCATCAAACTGAGAGACGTAAATACGGAGACGGCTGTTGAGTCAGGAAAAAACAGGTAGAGGCCACGAGGCAGACGGGGCTCGACATCCAAATGTAAATGCTGCTTTAAAAAAAACAGCTCCCAAACTCTTTCTTAATGCTTTCTGCTTCTATCTGTCTGCTTTTACAGGTGAAGGTGTGGTTCCAGAACAGGAGGATGAAGTGGAAAAGAGTGAAAGGCGGCCAACAGGGCGCAGCGGCTCGAGAGAAAGAACTGGTCAATGTGAAAAAGGGGACGTTGCTGCCGTCAGAGTTCTCTGGCATCGCGGCGCTCCACCACTCCACGGACTCCTTAGCCAACGAGGACAGTCACGACAGCGACCAGAGCTCTGAGCACGCTCACTTATGATGCCCCGCCCCCTCCTCGGAGAAGCGGCCCTGCCTCTGATGCAGGACCGTCCTTGTAAGGACTGCTGTTTGCTGATTCGCCATCGTCATACCACGATGCTAAAAAAGTGTACAAATGTACAGAGGAGTGTGTATAAAGCTGTCATCATGCAGGCAAAATGTAAAGTTCAAGCACATAAAGGGGATGTTAGAGAAACCCAGTTCAGCCAGTTAGAAAAAAAAGAAAATGATTAAGTGGCTTTGTGAAGATCTTTATTTATTTTTTTATTAGATATTGCCAAATATGAAAAAAATAAGCCAAATTCCTGGGATGTTTATCTCAGAATTTCAGCTTTTTTTGCTCGAATTTTAAATTTTTCTCAAAATTTTGACTTTTTATCTCAAGAATAAAAAGATTTTCATTTTTCCCCATGTTGAATCTAAATATCAAAAAAGTCAGATTAATAAGACAAAATCAAAATTTTGATTTATTAAAATCAAAATTTCAACTGATAATGAAATTTGGCTTTTTCTCATAATTTTAACATTATTTATAAATTTTGACTTTTATCTTAAATTTTCACCTTTATATCATCAATTCAACTTTTCAACTTATTGACATTTTATCTAGATTTTTTTTTTTTTTACCTTTTATGTAATAATTTCGACTTTTATCTAAATTTTTGACTTTTTCACTATTATTTGACTTTATTTCCTCAAGATGATCTGAGTTTTAAAATTTTTCCCTGTATTTAGTCTGAATTTTTTGAAAAAAAAATCAAAAATAAAATAAAAAGTCGTACTTTTGCGCTTAAAAAAACTAAATTTTGAGGAAGAAAAGTCAAATAATGAGAAAAAATGTCAAAAGTTGGACTTTTTGACTCATAAATTTGACTTTTATCTTTTTTTTTTCACAAGAGTTGACTTTCTCTCAGGATTTTGACTTTTTATCACACCATACTGACTTCTTATCTAAAAACTTAGGTAAAAAGAAAAATCCAAACATAGCCAAGTTTTCATTTCTATTTTCTTTTTTGACTGGCTGAAAAGGGCTTTCATATGATGTTGACTTATTTCTAAGCACCAGTGGTTAAAAAACAACACTTTAAATTCTTATTAAATATTTTTGTCCCCATACAAATTGACTTAATGTTTGGGAAAAACACAATTTAGTCAAATTATTGTGAACATTCCATGTTGTGTGTCTTATTAGGAGCAGACTAAGTCTTAAATTTGCACTGCTGAACAATCAGTCTGCACTTCAGTTTCTACTGTAAAGATGTACATTACATGTCATGAGTATTTGATCAAATCAAGCGTGTGGAAGTCAAATTAGCCGAGCTAATATAAATGATCTGTATATAATTCTCAGTATTGTCTTACCTTCAAAACATTTTTATAGCCACACTCTTCAGCACTGACAGTTCTTGGGTCAACACTTTCCTGCCTGGTGATGACATTTTGTAAACAAATCTGAAACCTGACATTTCATTAATCCCTTCAGGGACAGTTGCAGAACAAATAAAAAATTTAACCAGTGGTAAACGGACTCTAAATCATTGAATTTCTCTTTTCTCCCTCAGTGCAAACGCTCGTCCACATCCGTCCGTGCTGCTTTGTGTTTTTTTTTTTTTTTTTTATTCATAAAGTGAAGCTGAGATGAATTAAACATTGCAGAGAGTGCAGAAAGCTGGTGATGAGGGTGCATGCTAAATTCACCTTAGCCTCCGGGCAGGGTCGGGACTCCTGCCAAGAGTCTGAGAGTGAACCCGCAAAGGATCGGATTCTGTTACAAAATCCAGTTGAAAATAATTTCATGACATGAGCTCGCCTTTCAGCACATTGTGATTGTGCATTCTAATTTTTCCAGGAGGAACCTCAGACTGCATGCGAAGGGTTTCATTTTTAACGACCCTCGGAGAAACCCTCAAGGTTTAATAAGATCAAATTTTTCTTTGCAAAGAATTCATAAATACAGAAAACATTCACCTTCTTCACTCACTGCTCAGTATCTGTCCTGTTACCACATAACTTCACTTACATAAGACTCACCTTCAAAAACATCTTTCCACTTTATCTGCAGAGACCAGCTGACGCCTCCTTCCAGGTTTTTGATACATAAACGTCAACAGTAAGCAAATTTGTCCCAAAATGTGACCTCATTTTATTTCCAAGAGTGGAATAATTCTGCTGTTTAAACATTTATCATAGTGCTGCAAGATCACAAAGCTCAATATCTTACAAATTCTTCTGAAATCAAACTGGTGTGTAACTCTACAAACGAAAAAAACAGTGGAAAAAAAGTGCAACGTATGTAAAATAATGTTTGACCCTGCAGTAAAATCCGTCTGTTCCATCATAAATCAGGTCACATCACGATAACCCCGACTGAACTAATCTTCTGAATGTCCTTGAGTCAGGCCTCCATATCAGCTGATCCACCCTGTTTCTGCACATTATCAATGCATTTTTATCTAAAAGCAAAATGAAAGTTTTTTAAACAAGAGAGGCTTTTAATTCTAAGAAAGATAAATAATTCAAGTTTTCAACCCTGAGTTCTGTAAGGAGTGATGGTGTGTGAGGAAAAAATGTGTGTCTTCACTTTGCAGTCAGGACTTTTTATCCATATATGTGACATTTTTATCTCAAAATTTCAATTTATTATGAAATTTAAATTTTTCCTCTAAGAATTTTGACTACAATTTTGCTACATTTTGCCCTTTTCCTCATGATTTGTCTTTTGATCACAGGAGTAAGAAGATTTTTTTTAATTTTCCCATTTTTTGAATCTTAAAAAAAAAGTAAATCACAAAATTTTGATTTTTTTTTTTTATTGCATATTTGTGTATTCTTAATCTCAAAATGTCAATTTGTCTTTATCTTAACCTTAACTTTTATCTCATGATTTCAACTTTTCAACTCAAAATATTTTCTTTCATCTCAATTTCTTTTTTTTCTTACTTTTTATTCTTACTTTTTATTTGATAATCTTAGCTATTTATCTCATTTTTTCTTCATATTATTTAACCTTTTCTCAAGGTTTTCTGAGATTTTTATTTCTGCCCATAGTAAACCTGAATTTTGAGATTAAAATTAATGAGATAAAAAGTCACAATTATGAAACAATAAGATTACGTATTGAGGGAGAAAAGTCAAATTATGAGATAAAAAGTCAAAATTTGGACTTTGTGTCCCATTAATTTGACTTTTATCTCAACATTTAGTCTTATATCACCAAATTTTGACTTATAATCTCATTATTATGTGCAAAGATGACATTCTCTAAGGAGTGATAGTGTATGGGGAGAAATATGCAGTCAAAAAACAATGAAGTTAAGAACAAAACCAAATTTTGTAAGCAAAATTGTAATTTCAAAAATCCAAATAATAACAATGAACGAATTTAACATATTTGTGATTAAGTTTTATCTGGTTAAATTCACTTTTTTCGGATCAAAGTTTTCTTCTCTCCCTCTTTGTGCTGTATATGTTAGATTTATCCACTAAAAATGTTCGTCCACTGAGTATTTGTCCAGTTGCTGATGTCTTACATCCCCTCGCTGGGAATCGTTTACCACCCATCAAAGTTATTTCGAAAAAAAAAATTGTGGTTTTTGTTGGTTAAACCAGCTGTGAGGAGTTCCCATAGTTCCTGGTAAGCTTGCATAAAAGACTCCACTTCCCATAGGCCTTTGCTCCCCACTGTCCTGATGAACCAAGGCGTGTGTTAGTTTCATTTTGGTTTGGAGAGCAGATCTTCCTTTTAACTCTACTTCTCTTTTTTTAAGATTACTTTACATTGAATACAACACAATAAGGTAATGTTAGATTAAAACGTTAGATCTTTATTTGGTTCTAGCTAACATTTAGCTATACCTTCTGAGATACTAGAAAAAACTATATGAGCTCAGTCTGTACTGCAGTTTATTAGCTGGATTTAGCGCGACTCACAGCCTGGTGCTCTGAGACATGTTGTGTAACATTAGTGAATCCTGGTTGTGTCCTACCAGTGCTCATCTACCAACTCCAACCTCACCAAGTAGAGCAAACTTAACCTGGCTCTTCATTTTATTGATAGACTCTCAGGTTTGAACAGTTCACTGCAGAATAACTGCTGCACGTGGAGGAGAATAAATATTATCACGACCAGCTTAGCCCCTGTTTGAGCCTTTAGCTTGTGTTTATTTTGGTTCACTTACTGTAATTTTATTGCTTATTGAACCAATTGCACACTTTTTTGTACTTTGTTCTATTTGCACACTTATTCAGTATTTTATTCTGTTTTTTCCATTTTTATTATACCTTATCTTATTTCTCATTCTATTTTATTTGATATTTAATTTCCATTGCATTCCTCATTGTCCTTCTTATCCCTAATTAATCCTTCTTACTCTTGTACCGTGATGAGCATCTGGCAATATTAAATTTCCCTAAAAGAATAAATAATGCATTTCTGATTCTTATTCTGACGCCTTTAGCCCATGTTTTCGCTTTTCACCTATGCTTTAGCCTTTGGCCCGTGCTCTATCATTGTCCTGTTAAGCTTTCTTCTGTCCCTTTTCTCACTGATAAATTTCATCAGCCAGCTTGATGTTATCATAGTGACTTTGGTGGTGCCGTAAATCAATCCAGTCTTGCTTGACCCGACTGAAAACTAAAAACATCATTTAAAAATAACCTATATTGACACTAATAATTTCATTTTCAGTTATGGATTATGATCAATTGTATATCTGGAGATGACATTTTTCTAAGATCACTCAGAAAGTCCTCACAGTCCCTTTAACCCTGTGGTAGAAATTCATATTAACCTGTGTCAGGATATTTTTATTCTTACTTGGGCCTGAAAAAATGTTTTCAATTTTTTTTCCAAACATATATATTTTAAAAAAAGTTATAGACAAACATTTGAGGCTAAAACAGCATAATAATTATAAATTATCCGGTGTTAAAATGGATGACAGATAGTCAAAATGTTTCGCAAAGCTTTAAAAAAAGATTATTCGTGAAGTCAAACAAAAAAAAAGAAGTCATATTTACATTAAGTTCACACTGTTTTGAGTTGAATGCTCAGTTACAAATAGTTGGAAAAAAAAAAAGAAAACTTTTTTAATGCTTTAATACAAATAATAACACTCTTGGAAAAATCCTGACCCTGACTTTGATAATTCATGCACCAGAGGGTTAATTGGATTGGGGTTTTTTTTGCTGTGGAACCTTGATTTTCAGTCTGCAGCCCTGCTTAGTTTTGTTTTTCTCCTCTTAATAAGTTTTATACTTTCACCAAACAGTGTGTGCATGTATTATAGTGCTGATTAACTTCACCTAAGTTGCCTTCAGAACTGGACACCCCTCACTACAGAGAGCTATGCAAGACCTGAGCTGCAAACAGCACTTCTCGCGAGATTGAATGACACATTACGTCAGTGAGCAGCCTCACCATGGTTAAAGGTAAACACGAGTCCTATAAATGAAGCGGAATGAGCAGATCAATTGTAAGAGAATCCTGCAGCTGCTTCAAACTGACCCGGACTCGGTTTCCTGAATGTGAGAAGTTTGTTGGCACAAACTCATTTCATAATTGACCTACTTTTCAGAGTCCAGAGGGGTAAAAAAGATAAACAGGCTGTTATATAACCGGACAGAGGAATCTGATATCTGAGAGGGAAGCGCCCTCTGCTCTGAGATTTACCTGCGCAGGTATATAAGTCACCTGCAGCAGCTGGAGCGCGCGCTGCTGTCTGTCTGTCTGTCTGTCAGGGTCTGTTAAACCTGGAGCCATGGATCTGAAAGTGATGTCTGCGGGGGTCCGGGGCATGTTCTTCATGCTCACACCGAACGAGTCCTCCTTTGAGAAGGTGGAAGAAGTTCCTCAGTATGTGCAGCAGGTGCGTAAAAACTTCACTCACCCACTTCCAGTGAAATGTGTTTCCCTCTCACTGTTTAAATCCACCTTGACTGTAACACAAGGCTGGAAAAAACACTAGAAACATGCAGTCAGGGCTCCATAATGTGCAAATTAACCTTTCAATTAAAGCTGCAAAGGTATGTTCATGTGTTGATTCTTTAAAATTGTTTTTAAACCTAAAAATTGCCAAACATTTGTCAATTTAAGCTGCTATAGTGTAGATATTCATAGCATTTGCTTCCCTAACTTAAACCATTTTAATGTCTTCACCAGATTTCAGATGTTATTTTTGCCATAACTTTTGGTTTTCTGTCATAGCATTGCTTAAAAATTACATTGATGGTTCCATGTTTTGCTATTTGCATGCACACATTACAATAGTTTTTTTTTTTTTTTTTTTTTTTTTTTTTTTTTTTTTTTTTTTTTTTTTTTTTTTTTTTTTTAATTATGTGTTGGTTTAATATAAATTTGCAGCATCCTCCTTCCATTAAAAAGCTATAAAATAAAATAAAAAAGTCCTTCCTACACTTTGACATATACCTGTCTGTGATAGTACATCGATATATGTGTAAAAACAATCAACATTTGGCCTTTTTCTACTCAAAAAAGAGGTACACTTGATGTAAATAAGGTCTATCATACCATACATTATAAAAATTATTGTGAAATTATTTCACAACAGTCACTTCACTGAGGGATTTTTAGGGAAATAACATGTAAAATACATTTTTAACATTAAGACCATTTTCTTGTGGTTGAATTTGCCTTATTTAATTATTATTAAATCTTATCTTATTTAGTTATTTAAGCAATATTTGATTTACTATTGTTTCCACTAAGTGACATTGTTTGGCACACTCTTGTCTTATATTTTTATCCATTTGAAATTCATGCTCTGATTAAAAAGAAATAACAAATCACAAAGTTACTCACCAGTTACTCAGTACTCAAGTAGTTTTTTTTCACTGAATACTTACTCTTAACCAAGTAACTATTTGGAGAACTACTTTTTACTTTTACTTGAGTCATATAATTAAGTAACAGTACTCTTACTTGAGTACAATTTTGGCTACTCTACACACCCCTGGATAAATATATGTGAATATGTTGGAAAGATCTTGACTAAAATGGAGAATATTTTTCACCTTGTTCTTTATAAGCAGTCAGAACAGATGGTGAAGGGTAAATATGAAGACAACAGGACGCTTAAACCTTGTTAGAACTCAGTATTTCCATTTAGAAAATCATAATTTGATAACAGCATCCAGAAGACTCACATGAATGATAGTTTTTTGTTTGTTTGTTTTTTTTACACGTGTGTGGTGTACAAATAATCAGAATTTTGAGTTCTTGGCTGATTAAATTGGTTTTAACTTCTCTCAAAAAGCTGGAAATTGGCCAAATGTTCAAACACGACCTGCCCAGTTTGGTTTGTTACACAACACAGCACACAGAAGTAAGTGTCCAGTTTGTTAGAGAAGAAGATTGATGTTTTTATTCAGCATAAAAGTGGAATATTTTTACAGCATATCAGGATTGCAAGGTTACTTTTTTTTATCGGAGGGAGGAACAAGAAAAGAAAGACAATAATATACACTTAAGAAAGTTAAAATAGGAGATGTCAATGTTCTAGAGGATAGAGCAAGTAAAAAAAAGTATAAATACATAAATTCATTGAAAGTAGCTGACATAGGCCTGTAGTAAATAGTTTAGGTGAATGAAAGGAGGGAAAACAGAGTAGAGAGTTAAGTCCAAAGATGAATTAAAATCGCCTTTAATTTTCAGCACATGTCACTCTTTGACTTAAACCAATAGTAGCATCATTTAGAAACTTTATTTACCTAATATCCTGACAGCACGTGAGCTAAGGCAATACTTGTTCAGTCAGAGAAATTCTATAAAAAGCATCATTATGTTGTGAAACTGGATATTTTCATGGTAAACACTGAAAGTTTGACGGTTAAATGTGTAGAGTAGCAAGTGACGACGACGTCACTACGTGCAAAGATACTGTTATTATATTGGTTCAGCTTGGTGTTAAAGTAATATAGAAGTAATGTTTGTTTCTGGAGCGCATTTGAAAAATGAATAAATACAAACACCAGTTAATGTTTACCAGTAGTATTAAGAAAAGTTTCCAACTAAAATTGTCTGTCATATGACCAAAGTAGACAAAAATAGCACATTTAACACATTTGTAAAAAACAAAAAAGTTCTTTGCTTTAATGATCTGAAAGAATTAAAGTTTGAGATTTTTCCAGTTATTGTGTATCACAACGTGTACACTTATATTTTGAGTCTTAAAAAATACAGCTGATAATTTTCTAATATCTTTGATTTATATAAAAATCTTTGCTGTTTTTTTTTAATTAAGGATCTGTTGTAGTTTTCAAATATTGGAATTCCCATAGTTCAGACTATACTGTTAATATAACTCCTGTCTTCTTTTACTTATCTATTCATCATTTCTACACTTACTTTTTCTTTCCTCTGGTCGTCTTTGTCTCAATCTATTGTTTAGTTTTCGTGCTCCCTGGGTTGTCTCCTCCAAAAATCTATTTATTTACAGTATAATACAGTAAAAATTCAATATACTTTTATTTGGGAAATATGTCATGGACTCAGTGTTGACACAGAACTGCCTTCATAGATAAGCAATTAATAATTAAAGAGCACATCAACACAACCACACAATAACCTAAACATACACACACAGGCACATACAGCCCTAAATAGAGTGTATTATTATTATTACTTTCATTCTTATACTTAATACTACACAACAGTTATCTCACCATAAAAATGTGAGGTAATGAGTCCCTGGTGGTAATTTGTGATAACAACCAGACAATACTAGTAGGGCATCTGAAAACTGTGTATTTTTGCCATTAAATAACTAAAAAATCTTCCTTAGAAGTAAAATAACGATCTGAATAACTTGAGGAAGCAAAATTGCTGCCGTGAGATTTGGAACTGGTGCCAAAAAGTTCTGAGGAGAACTTCTACAAACACATATCATACAGAAAAACTTGGAATTTTTTAGTTTATTTTGCTTTTTTTTCAGGAAGATAAGAGCAACAACAGCTCTGAGCGGGACTGGAAGCATTTGACTGAAAATAACTGAAACATATCACTGAAATCAAGTTGTAAAAAGCACACAAACATGTTTGACTAAACTTTTGATAGATCAGGTTTATTTTTGGGGATTTTGACCTCCCTCCTGTACAAGATAAGAGAGTTATCCAACCTCGGCTAAAGTACAACGCTTACACGACCCTGCGCGAGAAATCCAGACAGGAAAGAGTTTTCCGGATACGATATTATCATCAGAGATAATATGATTACAGTCTTTATCAGATTACTACTTGTAAAGTCATAAACTAGATATCTAGGACTCATTGGTTTTGAAGGCAGAGCAGCCAAAAACGGTTGTATCACACACCAACAATGACGTTTCTTTTTTCTCTCTACCTGATGTCATTTTACAGCGTCTGAGTTGTCATTTATTACGGCGAATGTCTGTGCAGATTCAACAGCACATGTTTGTCATGAGGTTTTATGGAGCACATCAGGGGAGGAGAACAATTACCCTCACAACAGGAGTTCTTATTATCCACTACCAGCGGTGATTAAACAGATTTGTTATAGCTGCAGGGCTTTGCGGTGATACCAGTTTGCATGGGTGTGTATGAGCACTTTGTGACTCAGCGTTTTGCATTAATTATTCTGCACCGCTGTTGTTCTCTGATCCCAACAGGCCTCATTAATTAGAAAAAACAAAACAAAATCTTCTTATTTTGGAGTTGTTTGGAATTATGGGTTTCTGGGGCTCGTTTCCAGGTCTCTCGGCTAGTCACTGATTTAAAGGCAAACACAATATTTTCCTCAGACAGCAGTGATAAAAGTCTGTTGTCAGCCTGCGTGTTCTCAGAAAACATCAGCCGACCGTGACCCTATAAAAAAAGCTGTTTGGGGAAAGTACAGACATCTGGTCAACAAATGTCTTTGTGTTTAATGTAATGTCAAAATTTGGGAGGAAATAATATTATTGAATACCACAACAAACGGTTCACATGAGAAGTAAGCGTGCTGAGTTATGGAGTAGATGTTTTTATCGTGATTTTTAAGTTTATTTGTGAAAAGCCCAGGCTTTGACTATCCCTCACACAATCGACCAAACCTTCACGAGTGAAAAAGTCTTTATCAAAAAACAATCAGAATCTTTTCCTGGATGTTTCTTCCTTTTCTGCTATCAGTGTTGTCACGCCACAGCCGGGTCTCCTTTCATATTTAAGAAAAACATTTTTCCTTTTGGGGGATCAGGGGTATAGTACATGTCAATGATCAAATTTTTGTCTTCTGTAGTTCTGTTTGAAGATTCCTTTTTTCAAGTTATCTTTAACAGTCTGTTCATGGTCAGTTTTAAGGCAACTTAAAGTACATTTAGAGAGAAATTTGCAGCTATTGTGCTTTTTTTGAGGCTTGGTACTGTCCTCTTGATATAAAAGCTGCACAATGTATTTATTCAGCACTTTCAGGGTTAAAGGCAGTAGCCCCAAGATCTGTGCTGTATTCAGCTTTGTCTTCACTCAGAACAGGCTCCGTGTTTGTTTTTAAGCGTTAAGTTTGGATCTTCTGATTGCTCCTTTTATTGTTTATTTCATGCCCTGTTTCCCATGCAGTTTGATTTCATGAGATGCCATAAAACGTGAAACAATCGTAGTTTAATGTCCAAGTAATCTGTTGCTTAAAGTTTGCTTTGCTTCCTGCAGAAATCACAGCTTTGAGCTTGTTCTCGAAATGTCTCTGAACATTTCATTTTATTGATTCACGTCACTGGCAAAAGATTATTTAAGCTTACAAAAAAGGCAAAATGCAGGAGGCGGACAAACTGTGAGCCACAGAGCATCTGCTCAGCCTGTTTGCTCCCATTCTGAGGAGTGCAACATGTATACATACATAAAACATATCCCTGTATTGATATTTGGTTGTGGACGGAAACTTAAAAACTCATATGGTGAACCTCTGTACAGGAGCGCGTTATTAAAGAGTCTGACCTGATGTGAGAAGAATCACTTGCAGGAAATAATGTAGATTAATTTCAATGATTAACTGATATCAGCATGATTCAGGAAACAGGGATCACAATATATATTGCAGGAAACAAAAATATCACAATATCATTTTTTCCCTAATATCATCCCAGTAGCTCTCCATAGTGTACAGCTTGCTGCAACTCTTATTTCGGCCTCGGTCTGAGACACTTTGTTTCAGGCGCTGTGACTTTAAGGCTCCACAAACCATCTTTCCACTAATTGGCCAGTTCTCTGGAGGCCTGTTAGGGGCGGAGCTCTGGGTAAACATTAGTGTTTGAGGCCCCCCTTTTAGTGTGACATGGAGCAGTTTGTAAATGCTTATGTGATGATGTCATCATTTCAACTAGATCTTGTGAAGATCTTCAGTTTACAGTCAGGGATTTCTACTAGAGATGGATCGATGTGTTTTTTTTCAAAGCAGTAGTCAAAGAGGCTGATATTTTGAGCCAATAATTGCAGTAAAATTTAAAATACTGGCGTCAAGATTTTGAATGATAAACACTTCAGACACTTAACTTTGCTTAAATGTCTGTAAGTATGTTTATTGAAGGGACTATGAGAACTTTCTTGAAAGGGTCTCATCTCGAGATACATGACTGACCATAATCTACGACTTATAATGAGATTTTCTTTGCAAGGCAGGTGATTTCTGAATGCTATTTTTTAGCTTCCTGATTGGGTTGCGACGGACCAGATTGATTTGCTGCACAAAGTCTGTATGACAACGCCACGCCGGCTGACGTAGTTAAGGAGTGAGAAGAGAGAGATGTTTTTTTCTTTGTCTTTTCTTTTTATTCTGCCCTCCCTCTACTATGGACATAGAGTAGTGAATCCAGAGAAACGTGACAGCATGAAAGACAAAATAACTCAGTTTTTAATTGATCCCTTATCGGCTGATTATTGATTTAAAAAAAAGGGAGATTAAGACAAATATGTAACAGGTTGAAAAATCTGCACATGGTTTGTTTGAATACCCGGAATTATTTTGCATCCATGTTACACAAACCAACATTAACCCTGTAAAGCCAAACGTATCATATTTGATACATGAGTTCAAAGACCTCTATCTTATCAAAATGATACATAGTTTCTTTAAAAACCTGTTAAAAATATTTTCAAAAACATATTCTACCACCTTTAGGATTGTCATATCACTACAGTCTGCTGAAGTTGTATTTTGGCTCTTTTCAAAATCTCATGAAATCATCTGCTCACATATTTTCAGGAAAATCATTGCTTGATTTTCAAGAAGTTGCAGCAATAATAACATCAAAATAGTTACTTTTCTGCATGAAATAAATGCATGTTTACTAAAAAACTTTAATAAAATAGGACGCCAAGTGTGTAAAATGTGATGCAAGAAATATATCATGAATGAAATGATAAAGCAATATTTTTTTTGTGGATTTTGTTAAAAGGGTTAATAAACATCTCAGTTCCAAAAAGTGGAGTTTTCTGACTATTTTTTGATAGGTCAGGCTTTGGCAATATTCAGTGCAATATAACAGGGGCAAGAAAAGCAGAATCAGGTCCATGTTTAAATGACATCTACTGCAACTGTGTTGGGCCTGTAAAGTGGGATGGATGAAAAGGGGGCAAACAATAAATCGGTTAAGATAACTAGACGAAAAGCAAACTAGAAGCAATAACTACTCATAATCTTCAGTGATACAAATGGGGGTATTTTGTGAAAATACAAGATGGTAAAAGAAGAGTTTTTCCCCTTGTCCCTTCCCAGCGTGATAAACATCTTTCAGCTCTGAATAACTTTATCCAATCTGTCAGGACCACATAGCTACAAAGGTAAAAGAATCTGCTGCACAGGAGAGTTTTTATTCCACATTCAGAATGATAATCTCTCTCTCTCAGCGGGTTTTAAGGGGCTCCAGCACATTTATTCGCTGCAGCTCTGCAGTCTGCTGCCAGATGTTGGAGCGTTGCGTGTGATCGCAGGTCCCCCGGTGACGCTCTCGCCCTCTGCCTCTGCACACACACACACACACACACGTCACACACCTGCATTCTGGAGTGTACGAGAAAACACACGCACACACACACACACGCACGTTTCCTCCCCGGCCACCTGCAGATGTGCTCCTCCGCGGCCTCGTCACGCCCCTCATTCCTCGCGCTCGCCGGGGTCATGTGTCCCGGTTGCAACTGCAGTCACTTGGTCAACGAGCGCCTTGGTGCTGCAACTAACCAGTGTGTCTGACACACTTTCTGAAGCTGACCCCTTCGCTCACCTCGTCCCTCGCTAATTGGTTCCATATTTGACAGACCCATTACGAGGTTATTACATGTTTCCAGCACAGTTAGAGCAGAGGCCTGTCACTGACTGTGGGCTTTCTGTTTACCATTTGTTTTTGTCATGACAGGTCACTTAATGCTATCCATGCTCAGAAACTTTAGTTCAGAAGTTAAATTTCTTTCCACTTTTGTTTGAAGAATGAACAAAAAGAGAAATCATGTGGCGTCTAAAATAAGCAAACATGGACGAAAATAGATGATTAAAGTGGAGAGCAGCTTATGATTGTTTGTCTGTTGGATGAAACATTTATCCATGTGTTTAAAATTGGTATCAAATTATTTTTCATTCAGACGACCTTTTTTTCATTTCAGCCTGGAGCGAGCTGTTAGCGCTACTTCACAATATGACATCGAATTTTCCAGTGTGATTTCTTCTTTCTTCCACTTCAGCTTCAGTCAAATAAATGTTTGTGATCGCTGATCTGCCAGTACATTGTGGCTTTAAACCCGCTGCTCCCGCCCCCACAGAGCGAGACAAACATCACGGATCACAAGACATGAAAGTCCACGAGCTTTAAGTTTATCTGCCAAAACAAATATTCGACCCCAACACAAACTGCGAAAGTCAACAGTGGACATGAAACTGACGTGTTTTCATAGTGTGTAGCATTGCTGAATCATGGTTACAGATTATTTTATGTTTCTGTATGTGTGTGTGTGTGTGTGTGTGTGTGTGTGTGTGTGCAGGCCACTCCTTTCTTCATTATGCTGATGGTGCTGGAGGTGATCGTGGGCTTTCTGATGACAGGATCTCCAGCCATCATGCTCGCTGATGGACTCACCTCAGTATCTGCTGGAATGATTTCCAGACTCCCCATGTGAGTGATGAAGCACCTCAGGACCTTTTAGATCATTCTGGATTATAAAACACATCAGCTCATTAAAGCTGGTTTTCTTAAAATCACTACTTTTATAGAACAGTCACGACAGAGAGTAAAAGAATCAGAACCAGTTATTCTGTCTCAGTACCAAAGAGGTTTACACAGTTAGGAATTTGTCTCAGTGTATTAAGCAATGAAAAAAGAAGTACAAGAAAATGTAAAAAGTTGAACAACACTGTTGAACATTCATTACTTTGAATTCAGGTTGTTGTTTAACTGACAAATCAATTAAACAAGGTTGTCATGTGTTTGGGTGCACTTGAGTTTAAGACAAATTCACCAAAAGAGTAAAACGTCTCACACTGTAACGCATTTAAACGCATCATTTTGAGTCATATCGTAACATCTGAAATAGAACCATGGTATTATGTATTTCGAAGTATGTTAATGCAAACATGGTGCAATATAATGTATAGTTTCCTAACTTCACTTTGGGTTCCCCCAGGAGGAACTAGAACATGTTGCAGAGAAGAGAGACGTCTGGGTTAACATGCTCTGATCTCAGATTACTGACTAAAAACAAAAGTTCTGTTTTATTTCTTAACATCTCAAATAGTATCATAACATGTCTTGTGGTGTAATATTGTGTTTTTGACATATTTTACAGAATTGATAATATATTAATATGTTGAGTGACTGTATCGTAACAAAAATAATTTAAACAGGTCAAATTAATGCAACATAATGTTATGAAACAAAGCAAGAAGTAACGTAACACAGCAGAAAGAAACACAGCATGACACAAAGTAGCAAAACAAAACATGATATAATGTTGCAACGCTACTAAATATACCGTAACTAAACGTAATGTAACTGAACATAGTGTAACTAAGCTTTACTAGATGTAGTGTAACTAAATGTAGTGTAACTAAATGTAGTGTAACTAAACGTAATGTAGCTGAACGTAATGTAACTAAGTGTAACTTTAAGTAGTGTGACCAAACGTAGTGTAACTAAACAAAGTGTAACTATACAGTGTAACTAAGCGTTACTAGATGTAGTGTAACTAAACGTCATGTAACTTAACGTAGTGTAACTTAACGTAGTGTAACTAAACGTAGTGTAACTAGATGTAGTGTAACTAAATGTTAATAAATGAAGTGTAACTAAACATTAATAACTGTAGTGTAACTAAATGTAGTGTAACTAAATGTAGTGTAACTAAATGTAGTGTAACTAACTGTTAATAAATGTAGTGTAACTAAACGTTCATAAATGTAGTGTAACTAAATGTAGTGTAACTAAACGTTAATAAACGCAGTGTAACTAATCGAGTGCAACTATATGTACTGTAACTAGAAGTTAATGAATGTCGTGTAACTAAACGTAGTGTGACCAAATGTAGTGTAACTAAGCGTTACTAGATGTAGTGTAACTAAACGTAATGTAACTTAACGTAGTGTAACTAGATGTAGTGTAACTAAACGTTAATAAATGTAGTGTAAGTAAATGTAGTGTAAGTAAATGTAGTGTAACTAAATGTTAATAAATGTAGTGTTACAAAAAGTTAATTAACGCAGTGTAACTAATCGAGTGCAACTATATGTAGTGTAACTAAAAGTTAATAAATGTAGTGTAACTAAGTATAGTGTCACTAAACGTAGTGTAACTCAATGAAGTGTATCTTAATGTAGTGTAACTAAGTGTTACTAAATGTATTGTAACTAAATGTAGTGTAACTAAATGTGGTGTCACTTAACGTAATATAACTAAGGCAGTGTTACTTAACGTAACTTAGCAAGGTGTAATATAACTTTAATGAAACAACATCACACAATGTATCAACAAAATATCACAGATCAATGTAATGCAACAAAACACAACATAACACAATGTGATATCAGATAACGCAATGTAATGTTACAAAAGGTCACATAAAAGAATGTTGTGTAACAAAATGCAGTGTATCGTAATGCAACATAACATTACTCACTGTAACTTAGAGAAACATAGCGCAACATTAGGGAATGTAAGGCAAAGTAACTTTTTGGATCAGAAAGTGACATAATTTCATGCAATACAACATAATCCAAGTAATGTAATGTATCAAACTGTAACAAAACATTTCTTCTTGTAATGTTTCATAATGTATGCTATTGTTTCATTCATTATGGTATTGTAAAATTTATTTCTACATTGTATTGTACCACCATATTTTGTGTTCTTGTATTGAATCGTATCACTGGTATCACCTTTGTTGGTTAAAAAGTCTTGAAGAGATCAGTCATACAGGTAAAAGTATCTACGTGCTGACAGATTTCTGACTGTCCCTCCTCTCAGGTTGCTGGTCAGAGGATGTGAGCTGACGGCTTACATGTACGTGTGGGATAAATACCGCATAATGGAGCTGCCATGGGACTCGGCCTGGACTTGGTGGTTCTCCTTTCTGGGCGTAGACTTCTGCTACTACTGGGTCCACCGTCTCGCGCACGGTTGGTAGCACCACATGACACAAACACTGATCTACAACATCTGCAAAGTGGGATCAAGAATGACAACAAATCATTCATCTTTTTGACTCAGGTGTTGGATAATAGAAGGAATTGGTATTTGCTGCTGAAAGCCTCATAGTTAAGTTTAGTGTACCATACTTGGTACATCAGCCTCTGATCAAGACGGTGGAACGAATTAGTTGCGCTGCTGTTTTTAGTTGCCTCAGACTTTAGACAAACTTTACAGAGAACAGTGGTTTTTCTCAAGGTCCTCCTCTGCAAAAGTAAACCACGTCGAGACAACTGAGACGACTTATTTGGGAGCAAACTCCTTCCTTTTTTAAGCAGTGCTTGCTTTTCTATGAATAACAGCAGCTGGTGATATCACTGGAGTGGGTAGTGTCTGGATTGCAGGACAGAATGTCAAACCACTTGATTTTTTACTGTAAAGGAAGGGAGCCCCAGTCATTTTGGGGAACTTTTGACTGTCTGTGCTCTCAAGGATAAGTTTGGTGACTTTGCTAAATAATCTCTTTAGCTCTCAGCACCAAGCAGACGATCTTTGCCTCCTCTTCAGTGTTTCCCTCTGATAGCATGAGCAGAAAACTACAAAGCGATGTCCTGATTAACGCTTGTAAAATCTTGATTTAGTTGCCCTCCCTGCAGAGACGAGCCCTGTAGATACACACATCATTCTTTCCTGCACTTTTTGACGGAAACAATTATTTTTGAGTTACACGCAGCTGCTTCAGAGCCGTGCACATGTGAAAGGGTCACGGTCTCCAGAGGGCTGTGGTCTTACAGAGACATGTATGTAGTCATGGCTCTAAAGCTGCAACAACATCCTAAAGCATCACTGTAAAACCAGAAATATAAAATGTGTACTGGTCATAGTATTTCTGCAGATGTCCATCCGTGTTTTGCCATGTGCGTTGGCGCTCTGATGCACGTGCCAGCTGCTCGCCTGCCACACAGCACACCGGAAAGAGGCATTTATTTGTGGCCCACATTGATTTTTTATTGTGTCATTGGCTCATCAAGCTGCCCGGCGTCTGGTCAGCGTAGTTTTAGATGAAAGTCCACTGCGGCTGTGTTGGTGTTAGAAACTGACTAAACACAAACTGTGTTTGTTTTCTTCTCTGGCTGGAAAACAAGAGGCCTGCACGGCTGTGGGGTGACCGAGGGCGTTTTTAGTGAGTACTAGGTGGAGGTTGTTTTTACTCTTTTGCACCCTCTGTTTCTATCATGCACTGGAGGCATGTGAGAGGATGATGTTATTCCCGTTATGGTGCAGTTCTGGGTTTGGGGTTTTGAGGTAGCCTTGAGAAAGTGTTGACTGTGAGGGCATGTTTTGTTTTGGATAAGATCAGCGTTTGTATCCAATGGATTCAGAGAAACAACCTTTAGGCTGCCTGTGTCCGACACTGTGTATTTCATTTTCAACATATGTGACTTAGGGCATGGCAGTTGATTGCAAATCAGATTAAATCTCTGGTGCAAATATTGCTGGTGTATCGCAGACAGCGCAATATTTCTTTAATCTCAAATGTGTCAGAATACCAGATACAATCATTTTGCAGTAGATGTTCTATGCTCTACATCAGTGTTACTCAACCCAGCTCAACCAAAGAGACAAATTGTTGAAAACTACCTTTGCAAGAGAAACAATCTGATGGCGCAATTCCAGCCCTACTCAACTCAACTCTACTCGGTTTGGTTAGCTTTTCCACTAGTCCGACTACAGACTCATGGTGGATGTGGATCTTATAACACAGCTGCGCTAAAAGAAGTGCGTGCATGTTCATCTATAACGCTACACAAACATAATTTTGTGCTAACATGTGCCACCGTGGTCTTTAAAGGAAAAAAGCTTTCAAGTGATTTTATTAAAGTAATACAGCGGCTCAATGTCGGGTGTCATGACAACGGAGGTAAACAACAGCCTTGTGCTGCTGCACGTGGAGGAAAATGAAGGAGCTGCTTCCTGACATCAACTCTTCCCTGGATCCAGTGAGATCACTTAATTTTTGATTTTTGGGCCTGGTATACCAGAGATTTTTTGTTGATCAATCATTCTTCTTTGAACTGGTTTTCCTTTTTGGTTCCCTGTGGATTAATGGACTGATTGGTGCTTAAAGACTCTCGTGGCAGACAGATTGCTCCTGCGCAGACAAACTTTGATTTAATCTAAAAGACTCTTTAAAATGAACTATCTTTGCTGTTAACTTCTTTTTCGTTTAAAAAGGACTTTTAACTTATTTAGGAATCATGAAGGAGCATTTTAGGGCTGTATTTTGTGTTCATTCAGTTTGGTTCTGTGCCGTCGGGTTTAAATGTCATTAAAAACTCGTCGCTGACTTATTCATTTGCCTCTTCTAAGTGATTTATACAGAGTCAGAAAGTGAAGCTTCGGAGACGACATTCACAAACCGAGTCGAGTTGAGTAGAGTCGAGTAGAGGCTTGTAGAGTAGGGCCAAGACGGGTCAGTGGAAAATGGCCATAAGTGGTGAAAAGTGGCAAAAACGGTAAGAAGTAGCAATACAAATAAGTTTGAGGTGGCAAAAATGGTCAAAAAACAAAAAACATTGGTAAGAAAATTGGAAGAAAACTCTGAAAATGGTCAGTAAGTTGAAAAAAAAAAGGTCCAACAGTGGCAAAAAAAGAGTGAAAAGTAATTAAAATGGGAAAAAAGCCATAATTGGATGCAAGAATAAATGTCACTGTAATTAATGTCAATATTGACTTCCAAAATATGTTTGTTTAAGAACACATAAGATGGAGAACCTAAAAACAATCACTCATTAAATCACATTTCCTTTGACTGAAACTGGTACACACCATTTTCTAAATCACCGACCCCTCCCATTCCACTTTTTGTAATACTTGTGTAATTATTTTGTAATAAATAGTTCACTTCACATCATGCTACTTGGATTTTTATGTTACTTCCCTTCACCCTCACGAGCCAGGTCGTAACAGCCAGTTTAGACTGTTCACCCTGTGACTCCAACAGGAGATGGAGGCGACGAAGGAGAAATCAGTTTTTTCTTCTAACAGCTTTTTGTGAATCATTCTTCGATTTTACGATGGGTCAAGCAGGGTTTTTAATACGTTCAGTTCATGTTTCCAAAAGGTGATATCACTCTAACAAAATAAGTCAGCCTTCTTCTTTTTCAGTTAATAAATAAGTTATAGTTTGATTTTATGTAACTTGCTCCGTGCTTGTGTGATGTTGTGAATTACTGTGTGGAAATGACTCATATTAGTTTGATATTTTCAGCACTGATCAACCTCTTGTGTGCAATCTGATTCAGAGTTTGCTGAATAACACTTCTGAGGGTTTTTATGAAGTGTGTGTTCCCGTTAATGCCCTCTTCGTCTGATGATGCAGAAAAATGACGTCTTCAGTATCACGTACCCTCTCGGTTCATTCGGTCTGAATTCTTTTATTTTTGGGCAGCACAATCATTTCTGTGTCTCAGAAACTTTCCATTTTCTTGATTTCCTCCTGTTGCAGCCTGTTGGGGTTGTTATTATGGAACATTGTGGATAATTGTCTGGTGCTGTGTGCCCGCAGGATATAAGCTTTCCCGTTTGTTACCAACGTGAGGCGGCTTTCCCCGACCGCAGCGCAGGACCGGCACGGTCCTCACCCCTCACTCCTCACTCCGGTCAGCCGAGGTCGTCTCGGTCAACCAGATTCTGACCTCCGGCTCTTTCCGCAGCGAGGTTCAACCAAAATATTCCAGTGTGTGGGATGAGAGCTGCCTGTAATGAAGCTCTGAGGAATGACACAGATGTAGGATGTGGGTAGAAAGTATTTTTCTGCTGTTTAATGAGTGTCAAATCTTCGTGTAACCCCTCTTTAGGAGTGCCTGTCTTGTTTTATTTCACTCATATCTTGGAACAATTTTACTATCCAGCCTCCAAACAGCAGGAATACAGCATCTGTGATCCTATTGTTTCCAGACATATGAGCTATAAATCCTCATTGCATAACAAGGGAAAGATTGGGGCAGAAATCTGCAAAAAGGGGCAGAAGTGACATCCTCTGCAGGGAAATGTGAGCCCTTATTAGCCTGAGTGTAAAAGATCACTTTCATTTCGACCACTTTTATGGCCCTTATGTTCATATTTTCCCTCTTATGACTCCCACATGAAAGGAAAGCGAAAAGATAATTACATGGAAAGTCTTTTTTGAAAGGCTGTCTGTGCGCTGGCTGGCTGATGCCATCTTTCCTGAGGTCACGTGACGCTTTGGCTTCGCTCCCTCCAGACGCTGATGCTGATCTGAGCCACAGATTGAGAGCAGAGAGACGTAGAGCTCGTCTGAAGGATGAAAGTCAGGAAAATAACAACTAAATGAAACATGAGTGACCTTTGCTTGGCACTGGGTTTGAACGTACATGAACAACCAGCAGATGTGGCTGCAGATGGGGTTAATCTGGTATTTCAAATATTTGAATGACCTTTGTCATTTCTCCAAACTCTGGATATTGCTTGTTTACTTGAACTCTTATCTCCAGTGCCTTTTCCAAAATCTATACAATCTGTTTCAGACTGTTCTACTTTCTGGCAGACATTCCTCTCCTGGTTGCTTTTTTTTCATAATAATCAATTTTCAAAAAGGAAATCAGAAATATTCTTTGGTGTCTGACGTTGCTAGAATGTGTAACTCCTTACTTTGGATCAAGTTGGCTTCATTTATTGAGAGGTTGTTGAACAAATCTGCAGCTCAAAGTACTCAATATGACAAATCTAAATGATTAAAATAAAGAAAACATGTGATAAAATTTGAAAAATTAGATGGTTTCAACTTCTTACCCTCATTTATCAACTTGAGTCGAAATAAAATGCAATTCTTGTTTGATTATTTCTTAGTTATAACAGTGCTTCTTTGTAATAAATCTTATACCATTTTAAAGTCTGTTTATTTTTCCCATTAGAGGGACTGTGAGGACTTTCCAAATGTTGGTTTAACACTGGTTTAACAGGCAGCTTGGTTGGTACTTCAAAGATAAACATAGGGATTGTTTTAAGAAAAAGATTTGGAAACTCTTATGTAAACTTTAAAATCAGAATAAGTGCCAAAAGTGCAGCTACCTCTTAGACGTTAAAGAGAAATCCTGATTGAGTTCAACACTGGTTTATGTATTAACAACGTCTGACTCACCTTATACAAACCTAAAGGTTCAGTAACCCTAAGCATGATGGGAATCAAAAACAGCGTCCCTCAACCCAATGTCATCTCATCCCACTATATTTGTTCAAACCTTTCAGATCCGAGCGCGTCTGAAAACAGATGTTTAGAGTGAGCTATTGGATGTTACGCTTGTTGACAGGCCTGTTGATTCTGTTTATTCTAACCTCATATCACAAACACCACTAATAGCAGCTCTGCTCCCAGGCAGCATCTATATCCAGTCAGAGGCCACTAATCAGTCAGTCAGCTGTCCGAGCGCTGATTATACACGAGGTAATGGAGTCACGCTGCTTTTGTCTCACCGCACTGACCGTGCTGTGGTACGTTTTTAGCTCAGAGGAATCCTGAAGAGCAGAAAGAGGAGAGTTTATCTGTCGGGGTTTGTAAACACGATGTCTAAAGTCAGTACACTACCAGCTGCTGGATGCCAACTTCAATGGGAGAAATGCAAGTTTTATCCTAATAAACCAAAGGTAGAGTCACCAGATCCATATCTGTGACTGTGACACACCTGATCCAAATCTAAAGACCAGTTGACAATTTTACATTTTGCATTGTTGGATCTTCAAAAGGTTCTACGTAGATCTACATCGTCGTGACCTCCTGATGGTAAAGGCTAAAAAGTTTTCTCTCTTTCTTGAGCTGCATAAGCAAAGTCTCTCACTACGCAACGCCATCTCTGCTGAGGTTAGCGCGTCAAGACAGCCATTTTGGATTCCTTCTAAGTGCCTGAGAGATATGGAACAAAAAAGTCAAGTGGTAGACCCAAAAAAAAGCAGCGAAGATCTGACTATTTGTCTGTTAAGACACGGAACGGTACTCGACCTAAATGAAGGTTGTTACTGGCGCCGACTGCAGCCCAATAACCATCAGACAGCGTCTAAGAAGAGAGAGAGGGGCTTTAAGAATAGGGCCTCGTCTCCGTCCGCTGAATTACCCATTTGGACTTTGACAGAGAGCATCATGGGACATTGAAAGTTGGAAGAAAGTTTGATTCTCTGAGGAGAAAAACTTGAACCTCAACAGTCCTGATGGCGTCCAACGTTACTGTAATGACGAGGAGATCCCACTGAGATGGTTGCTATGCGGCACAGTGGAGTGGGGGGGGCATCATGATCTGCTTTTTCCTTCAATAGAACAATGGAGCTTCAGGTCGTGTAGAGGCGTTAAATGACAGCTGGCTATGTGGAGATGTTGCAGGGGGCGTCCTTCATGACTGAGGGCCCTGGCCTGTGTGCTAATGATTGGGTTTTTCAACAAGACAACACTTCAGTTCACAACGGCTGCCTGTCAAAGGACTTCATCTTCTCCTAGAGGAATAATCTGACTCTTTTGGAGCATCCTGCGTGTTCCCCTGATCTACATCTCATTGAAAATATTTGAGGATGGATGGCGAGGGAAGTTTACAAAATTGGACGTCAGTTCCAGACAGTGGATGCCAAACATGAAGAATCTTCACCACTTGGAGCAACATTCCCACTCTAGCCTCCTGGAAACACTCACACCAAGCATCAACAAATATTTGAAGTGATGAACAGGAATTGTGAAGTCTGTTTTTTAAACTTTTACTTCTGTTTTAAGGTTTTCAGGTTCTTTTTTTGAGCTGTGGTGTTAAACGTTTGATCAGCTGATGAACAGACTATTTCACTTAAATTGTCTTTATTTTTTTGCAATTTTTCAGCTGGTTTTAAGTTTTGATCAGGTGTGTATTAGCTGCTGTGTCCACACACCTTCAGCTCTGCAGACAGCAGCAGTTATGACAAACACACTCAGCACTTCTCCACCTCCTCTTGTCCTCCGTCCCTGAGGACGCCCAGCTGATGTGGATGTTATTGTTTAAAGAGGAGCTCCTCCTGGCTGTGTGGCAGGGTGAAAGGGTTGGGGGTGTTGTTTGGGGGGGGATTTAACCTGCCCCCCAGGCTCCATAAATCTTCACTGTGACGGCGAGTTCCTGGCCCGGTGCAGGTTGCGGGGCCGACTAAAGAATCCGGGTCCCCTCTAGGTTTCCCCGGCTGTGTTTGCTGGTGCGGTTTGGTCAGGATGTGAGGGGGTCTCGCTCACGGCAGCAAAAGGGAGTGAGGGAAAAGCCTCATGGGAGGAAGAGATAACATCAACAGTGATCTATAGGTCAGTGTGCTTTCGCTCCGACTGCTGCAGTGAAAGAGAGAGGGGACGTCTACTCAGAGAGAGAGAGGGACATCACAGAGGGATCATGTATGAGCAGACTGTAGTAAAGAAGAGGAGGGTCACTGGGCCCTGCAGAGGCCAAAGTCCAGCTGTCTTCTGCCCTCATGTGCTCCTCTCACTGTATGAAATAACTTCCCTCTGTCAGAGCGCTGATGGACGAGCTGATTTTCTCTGCTGACGCTGCAGACGACAAATCTCTGACTGGACAGACGAGGTGTGGAGATGGAGGCTCAGCGTGTTTAACTTTTATTCAATCAAACATACTTTTTTGATCAGTTTACAGACAGATTCAGGGATTTCTACAATTTATGATTATGTACAGGCTTTTAAATCTAAACATCCACTTCACATTGACGATCAATGTATGGGAGCCGCATGGTAAACTGATCAAAATGCTCCATTCGGAAAATTAAAGCACAAGATATTCACGTGATCTTCACCAAACTTGCTGAATGATGATATCATCCCACAAGAATTTCTGAATTCATCCATAATATGTTGGAGGAGGAGGGCCTCAAACACCGAGGTCTACCCAGATAGGCCTCCAGAGAGAAGGGAGTTAATGGAGGGGGGGAGTTTTAAAGAGACACCGTCCAAAATGCTTCAAACAGAGGCTAAAACCAGAGTTTTTCAAACACTAGAGAGAGAAAGATATAGATTTTTTTTAGCTATGAATCATGCTAAGCTATAAGAAGGTGCCAGAAGGATAGTAAAAAGATGGAAAAAAAATGACTATACCCCTCTTTAAAGTTTTTTTTTTTTAATTCTTTTTTTGTTGTGATTTCCCAGGTCCATACAGTCAATGAAAATACAAATCATACATCTAATTAAGACATCTAAAATTATACTACAGTAGCTCAATTTAAAATAACCCAGACTTAGTAAGCAATACAAAAACATGTAAGGACCATTGACTGTATATAGAATGGACAGCGTGACTCCGCCTGTCTACGTTCTACGATTTTGAAGCCAAAAAAAAACATTTTTTTCAGCCGCCAGAGTCTGCACAGTAGAACATTTCTGGTGGAGCCAAGTAAAATAGAGAAATAAAAATATTTATTTCTTCTTCTTTAGAGGGTTTAGTCTCCTTTTGGCTCTCTTCCCTGAAGTTTCATATATCTCCGATTAAAAGTACTCACGAACGGCAGCTGTCAACTATCGTAAAACGAAACTTATAGTTTAACACAGTTTTTAACGTCCAATAACTAATGAGAAACTAACTTCTCAGTAAAAAAAAAACACCTGAACACGATGCAGCCAAGTTACACCGTCATACCACCTTAGCGTAAGGATGAGAGAAACGTCTCTACCAGGTATTGTAATTTTTTAAAGTTTTCCCGGCTCATATCTGGAATGCATGGGGAGGCGGGGCTTATGACCTATACTGCAGCCAGACACCAGGGGGCGGGGCATCTGCTGGAAGCTTCGGTTTGAGCCGAACGTTGTTATGTCCACTCATTATACAGTCCACGGTAAGGACCAATAAGGCACTCGATAATCCATACGTATAACCATTTTTTAAATATATATATAGTAGAATGAAAACAAAGGGGTAAACCTCCCTGACACATACAGCCCTCTGTTTGAGGAAATTCCTTTAGAGTTTTTGATATCAGTATAAATATGATAAATTGAAATAGGTTGTAAAGTAGTAAAATTAGATACGAAAGGAAAAGCCACTTTCCATCACTCCTTGCTGTCTTTACTCAGTTTTACTTGTGTTTTTGGGAGCTGAAAGTGGGCCTGACCGGGGTGAGTGTGTTTAGTTTAGTGTGTGTGACTGAGCTGTGTGGACAGCATGAAGTATGGCAGCTGCAGAGGGGAGTCGGACCACCGTCCCTTCGAGTCCACTGCACCGTGTTTGGGTTGGCATCCCATCCGAGAGCCCTCCAATCCAAACACCGCGGGCCTGTTCACACGCCATTACCGCTGTGATTGACAGCCGAGCCGACCACTCAGAGGCCTGCGCACGTCCGTCGGTGCCAGGAACTTGTCGCTGAGGGTGATGATCAGGCGGCTGATTGATGGAACTGTTTCATACGGTTTAGGTTGTTTAAAGGAGTCAATTAAGATCGCCTTTTATGCTGGTTGTTTTTCTTTTTCACTGGTCATACTTCCTTTTTATAGCCGAGTTATCAAGCAACACTTTGATAATTATTGGCCCTTACAGCTGGCTCGCACTGCAGTAAATTTATGGCGCTCAGTAGGACTTTGGTTCTTGGGTTTATATGACTCTGGTTATGTAAGCACTCTCCTGACAGGCTCGAGGCGGACGTAAACAGACTGTTAAAGCCTCCCTCAGTCACATTACATGACTGATTATGACTTATAGGCCCTGATTATGTGTTATGCTATAATTTAACTGTAACATGAAATTGAAAGATTACATCACCTTGATTCAGTTGCACAGTCGGTTTGGTAAAATATTTTCATTTGTACAAAAATATTAAAAGACATAACCCTGTGATGCAGAGTGGTCACTACAGTGGACACCTATTTAAAAGTTATTTACTCCTAAATTCAATGGTTCATGTGGTGGAAATTCATATTAGCCTCTGTCAGGATATTTTATTCTTCTTAGGGCCTGAAAAAATGTTTTCAATTTTTTTTTCCCAAACATACACAGTACTGGCCAAAAGTTTGGACACACCTCATTCAAAGTGTTCCTTTATCTTCATGACTATTTACATTGTAGATTCTCACTAAAGGCATCAAAACTATGAATGAACACGTGTGGAGTTATGTACTTAACAAAAAAAGGTAAAATAACTAAATAAGATGTTTGATATTCTAGTTTTTTCAAAATAGCCACCCTTTACTCTGATTATTGCTTTGTATTCTTCAATAGGTCGTCACCTGAAATAGTTTTCTCTTCACAGCTGAGCCTTATCAGGGTTAGTTAGTGGAATTTCTGGCTTTATCAATGGGGTTGGGACCATCAGTTGTGTTGTGCAGAAGTCAGGTTAATACACAGCTGACAGCCCTATTGGACAACTGTTAAAATTCATATTATGGCAAAAACCAATCAGCTAACTAAAGAAAAATGAGTGGTCATCATTACTTTAAGAAATGAAGGTCAGTCAGTCCAGTAAATTGCAAAATATTTAATGAGAATGAGAAGGTGTGTCCAAATTTTTGGCCTGTACCGTATATATATTAAAAAAAAAAAGACAAACATTTGAGGGTGAAAAAGCTTATAAACTATAAATTGTTCAGTGTTAAAATGGATGAAAGAGAGTTGAAATGTCTCGCAAAGCATTTAAAAAAGATTATTCAAGATGCAAAGATGTTTATTGTCATATGCACAGTAAAGAAATGTGCTTCCCTGTATAATGAAATTCTTTCTTTGCTGTCCAACAAAAACATGCCGACAATATAATAAATATTTTAAAAAAATAGCCGAGAGAAACAAAAGATAGGTATTCATTATAACAATATAAACAGATATACAAGTAAACAAGAACTAGATAGTGCAGAGTGCAAATGGAGGTTAAACTGTGCAAAAAATGAATGTAATAGTTGCCAAAATAAAAAAAAATATGGTGTGATGTGCAAACTGTGTATGAAGTAGTCTCTGGTTGTGACCCTATTATTGGTTATTTAGGAGCCTGATGGCAATGGGAAAAAAAGAAAAGAAAAGAAGTCGAACAAAGAAAGAAAAGTCATATTTACATTAAGTTCATCCTGTTTTATGTTGAATGCTCAGTTGCAAATATTTGAAAAAAAAAATAGAAAACCTTTTTTTATGGCTTAAGACAAATAAAAACACCTAAGGGAAAAAAAACCTGACACTGACTTTCATATTTCATGCATCAGAGGGTTAAACTGGTTAAACTTCCTCGACTGTCAGTCACCTGATTAGCGCGCTCTCATCCTCCTCGTCCCTGAGAAAGCCTGAGTTAGAGCCCGCTGGAGGCCAGATGGAAGCACCATGCTCAGCGTTTTTTTTTCTCTGCTCTATCTGGGATCGCGGACTCTGTGGCATTGGTTCTCACCATTAACAGGCTTTCCCTCCTGAATAGGCCCTGCCAAACTATGCAGCGTCCCGCCGAGTCCAGAGATGAGGACATGGGCTTGCAGTGAAGCCTAGCCTCTCCTACTTCCTATCAGTGACAACCGGCATCAATCTTAACCGCCCTTCGTCCTGGATCCTGCCAAGCACCATTCCAGTGAGGAGGAAAAAAAGAGGAAGGACTCGGAGCTGCTGGAATTAAACAAAGGCTGGATTATCCTCTGAATATGTCTCTTAGCTGGAGCGTTCATCTCTGAATCCCACGTGGTTCAAAACGGAAGAACTGTCATAATTATTCAGCTTAACCCCCGAAGATACTATAAGTCTTCCTCTCTCTGCTTTCATTCATGACCATCGTTTGACTCAGGAGGATGGACAGATTTGGAAATAAAATCCATTCTACCTCAACACAATTCAACTCTTAATGTGGCAAAGTAATTAGGGTTAAATTAGGGGTGCTGGGCAGACTTCTGAATATTTAAGTTTGAAAACTTTTTCTCCTTTTGACATTTTCATGTTTTCAAATAGGAGGGAAAGTTGAGGCAAAACAAGTGTTCATGTTTCTGAAGAACAGATGGTGCAAGAAAACATTTTCATAGCTACAAATTTAAAGGCCCTGTGAGGACTTAACTGGACCTAAAGCCCCTGTTATGACATTTTGCATGCTGGCAATGTTTAGCAATAGACGAGAGATCTGTGTTTTTCTTGGCTGAAAATTATTTCTTGGATATATTTTGTTGTCATGCTGGACAGTTGGAGAGAAAAGGAGGTCAGAGCAGAAGAATGCTAAACAGGAGAGTGATAGAGCACAGGTTAAAGGTTAAAACATGGGTTAAGCTGTTTGTGCTAATGTTCATTCTAACCCATATGCAGCAGTTTTTCTGCAGTAATCTTTTCAAACCTAAGAGTTTGTCCAATAAAATGAAGAGCTAGGTTACGTTTCCTCTGCTTGGTGAGGTTGGAGTTGGTAGATGAGCACTGGTAGGATTCACCAGGATTCATGTTACAGACACGTCCACATCCGGGTGAAAAGTTGTCATCAAAAAAGAAAAGTAGAGTTAAAAAGAAGCTCTGCTCTCCAAAACAGATGCATCTCCCTGCATATCTTTACAACAGTGTGCCGTTTAAAGGTGCAGTGGTGTCATTAGTTTCCATTCTTGTAGCAGCATCGGAGGCGGTTAATGTATGATGTGCAGAAAGGAACAAAAAATGGATGTGTTTTCAAAAAGTTTGTGAAATACTGACATCGACCTTGTTGCGATAAATCCACTAAATGCTGTCAGCTGTAGTAGATTGATAGAAAAATAAAAAAACAACAGAATTTATCTTGGATAGTAACATTTTCTTTTTAGTGCTTTGATTCCAGGAAGAAAAGATGGATGATATCAGTTTTTTCTGCAATATTTTGCAGCCCTTATTTGGATTTTTTAACCTTAATTCCTTGCCAAAGGGCAAACAGGCTATTTGTTTCCATAATATATGTAACATTTCCCTTTAAAGAAAGGAATTCAGACTGATGAGACCTTTGAAAATCTGTGGATTAATAGAAAAATGCATCGTTTTCAAGTTTAGATAAGGATTTGTGTATGCAGTAATGTTTAGTTCTTAGAGAGTAAAGCGTCTTTCCAAACCCAGTGTTACCACAGTCATTCATCCTTTTTATTGTTTTTACTCAACTTTAATTGTTTGATAATTCACCCCTCAGTCACACATCAAGGCTGCCTCATAAAACTGAAACCTCTTTCAATAACTGTTGCTCCTTTTTATTATAAATAAGACATTTCACTGTACATAGTCTGTATGGGGGTTTGTGGTTGGGTGATATTTGAAGGTTACTGTTCTCTGTAGTACCGCCGCAGAAGCCAAAGTGGACTGAAGGTGCCAAAAAGCACAGACCAGACGGGGTGGTCCGGAAAGCGGCCCGGGGATCCAGTGAAACTTAACAAGCATGTTCCCTTGTATGTAAAAACGAAGTGTAACACAGATATTAATGTAGCAAGTATCACAACACAGCAGAGGAATGTAAACTGGAGCACTGGGACGTGGAGCTGGACTCTAACCAGCTGTAGCCAAATACCCCACAGTCATAATAACCTGAACCCCGCTTCAGACTGAACGGCCGGCTAAACTCGAGGCTCAACTTTTCATCACGGCCGGCCAGGAGCGGGGCCCAAACGACTCCTTCAGGGGACGAAAGTATCTCGTTTCTTATCTTGGGGTTGATTTTTCGGATAAATCACTGGTAAAGACAGCCGAATGTGCGTGAGGGTTCAAGGCTGGAGTGTGAATCTCTTGAAAATAACATCGCTGCTGTGAGCTCTGTAACACATTAATGAGCAGGTGGAGAATCTGATAACCCTCGTATGAGATCTGGACTCTTTGGCGTCAGTGTAAGTTGGATGTGTGTGTTTTTCTCCACAGAGGTGTCCTTCATCTGGGCTGCTCACCAGGTTCACCACAGTTCAGAGTACTACAACCTCACCACCGCCCTCAGACAGTCGCTCACACAGCAGTTCACTTCATGGGTAAGATATCACCGTTAAACACAGAATTATGATTTAACACTAGAATTAACGAATCGTTTTCCCTATTAAAAATATCTGCCGTTACAGATCAACTCTTCCTCATTTTGACGCAGTTTATTTGGCGCTAACCCAATGTTTACAAAACTTTGCCAAATCAGTGGCTCAACCCAGTCCAACACAAACACACTATTTACTTTCTTATATAATGTTTGATTTAAACCTGAGTTGCCAAGCCAATTGAGTGGTTTTGGTTATTTGCCGCCCAGAAATGGTGCCTGATGCACGTGCTCTGAACACACTTGAAACCCAGAGTTATCTAATGCAATCCTGGAACAGACGCACATCATGTGTATCGTATTTGAAACCTTGTAGGTGGGCGTGTTTTGGTTTTTAACGATTTTCTGAGCTAACATTTGCTTTGGGATTAAAAGATCACCGATGTATCAGACACGCAGGCAAAGTTTCCCCTCGTGCTTACAAATCAAATAACTTACTTAACCAAACCGTCATCCCGTCTGTGAGGGTTTCATTCAGGAGTCACAATGTATTTATTTCAGAATATGAAAACTGACTGTGAGGGATTGAACGTTGTAAGCACGTGCAATGCAAAGTCTAAGTTGAACATTTCCAGTTCCTGGTTCAGTAAACCAGCTGACCAGAAACATGTACATGTATGCATTCGCTCCAGGATACCATAGTGTCTTGCTGCAATCCAAAAAATGCTGCCCAGGTTGATTGGTGACTCTAAAATGCCCAAATGTGAAAAAAAATCTGCCAATGGGATAAGATAAAAGATTCTTGTTTTAAGACATCTTTCTAATTTCAAGAAACTTCACGGGCGAATTTGTCTTATCCCATTGGCAGAATTTATTTGACATGTTACAAGCAATTTACACCTCATTTTTGTCTTAAAAAATAAAAAAAAAGACATTTTTATGACCTGATCTGGTGAATGTGGCTCAAATTAAGAACAATAAGACAATTTTTACCATAAATAAGACATAATGACTTGCTTAGATTACCGTTTTTGCAGTGTGTTTAACAGTTTTTTAAACTTAAAATCTCCAAAAAAATCTTATTCAACCAAGAAAAAACTTTTTTTCTGCAATGTATTTCAATGGATGACTGGACAGAGAATGTTTGAGTGTATGGGAATAGCTTTACATATTGTGATTGGCTCATTATGATTGAGGGCAGGACTTAGCTGTAGGTCAACTGGGATAGGCTACAGACCCCTGAGACCCCAAAAAGGAAGTTATAACTTTGGAGAAAGTGAACAAGACTGTTGAAGAAATACTTCTGTTGAGCTTTCTGTTGTTGTTTATCTCTCTTCCTTCTCAGAGGAATCAGCTTTGAACATTGTTGCTGTCTCCCTTACGCGACTTAACTCCCCAGCTCTGCTGCTGGTGCCCGGATTGCAGGACAAAAAGTCGCTCCACTTCTCTATTACAGATTGTTGGAGTCTAGTAGCTGACAGAATCCTCTCTGCAGATTGTTTTGAAACAATGTGTGTGCTTTGTTGAAGCATTTAGACCAACCAGACTGAATTTTAGTAATCACCCCCATAGAGGTGAATGTGGATGTGTCGCAGGATGTTTCTAATACGTGTTTATTTCTCTCCTCTTCAGATCTTCTACATGCCGCTGGCTCTGGTTGCTCCCCCTTCCATCTTCGCCGTTCACATCCAGCTAAACCTCCTGTACCAGTTCTGGATCCACACAGAGGTAAACGCTCAAACACGGGTTAAAGACTCTGTCGTTCTGCAGTCACAAAAATAACTGGACTTCTAAGCCTGTAAAGTCATCATACTCCCCGTGCCAGAAACAATCCGTCTGCTGAGTCCAGCCTTTGTAGACGCTGCGCTGCAGTGGAACCTGTGTTCAATAAAAAATAATGAGATTTTATGAAATATTCCAAACAGAAGCATGACCACTCTGCCTTTAAAGCGACTGGGAGTATCACTTTTACAGTCTTCAGAGGGGATGAATGGATTCGAGACGCCTTCCATCTTTAAGTGCACTATTAGTGAAAACAGTCGTAATAGTCACAATTTTCTGAGGGGATGTAATTTATGCCTCCTTTATGGCCGCCTTTTTTTGATGTCACGTAATTTATTGGCACTCTGTTCGCTGCAGCAGAGCCTAAGAGAGAAGTGGTGGAGACCCCTTTTCATTCACGATGAAACTCTCACGCTCGGCTGCCAGACGCGGCCGTTACATGGAAATAATGAATCACTCGGACCAGCGCTGCAGTTTTTTCTGCAGGCTGAGAAATCTGAGGTGTTAACGCAAAACATCAAAAATATCAGAGAATTACTGTCAAGAGAGAATAGTGGGAAATATAATCTGTGGTGATGCCCTGGTGGATCTGTTTGATGTCTAAGATGAGGAAATGATCACAACTGTCGACATGTAACCTGCATTTTTTATAGCTGGCATTTGGAGACAATAGATTAAAAAAAAGGTGACAGATTTCATGGAAGTCCCACTTCACTTTTGATTTATTACCTCTTTCTGTGTTTTTCTTGAATTTATGGTCTCAAATTGCTTGTTGTAAATCTTTACATATTATGATCCCATCATGAGTCAAATGGCCAAAGAGGCAAGAGCACAGCTTTCTTTGATTGACACATCACCACTGTTATTGCAAAGAAAATTGCTTTTCTCCCAATTATGGTCACATTTGACTGAGATAATCTCTTTTTTATTTTGTTTCAGCTGATTAAAGATCTTGGACCTCTGGAGTGGATCTTCAACACCCCAAAACATCACAGAGTTCATCACGGTAAGAGACTAAAGGAGCAAAACAATCGACTTTATATTTTTTAACCCTTTGAAAGCAGGCGGGACCACTGGCAATCTAATTTGCATATTTCAAACGGTGGTATATTTTAAACGAGAAAAGATCGATTATACTTGTTTAATATAAAATCTGGGGAGTTTCACTCTCAGTTTACAATTTTACATCCTGGAGCGCTGTTTCCTCCCATAAAAATCCCGTAAAAATCATCATATTTTTTACATTTTTAAGAGATAGTCATAGCTGTATTTGGAAAAAATATGCACAATTGTTTTATTTATTCATGGTTATTGCACTGTTTTAGCAATTTATTTATTTAGTCCTGACATAAGTCTGCACATGTTGTTAAAGTTTCAGGTATAAGGGTGGTATTGGCGTATAGCAAAAGGTCTGTGCAATACTGCAGCCAGCCACCAGGGGACAGACTTCTTTTTGAGGCGACTGTCATGGCGTCCACTACTTATTCAGTCTATAGTTTAGACCTGTTAATGTTTTGGAAAGTGTCTTGAGATACTGTTTGTTATGATTTGGGGCTAAATAAATAAAGATTGATTGATTGGTTGATTGATTGATCATGAGTGCTGGTTTGGCCTTGTGGTTTAAACACACACCTGGCAGAATAAGGCTGGTATTTTTGAAGCAAATGGCCTGTGTTTGATTCTTACCTGCTGCCCTTTAATGCACATAATTCCCAAATCTCTTTCCCAGTTTCGAGCTGAATGCACTTTCCCAGCCCCAAAAATAAGCTTTGAATAAATGAATGAATTATGGGCATTTTTTAGACCTGTCTTTTTCTAGGTTACAGAGTAAAGCTTGGTCTATACCTATGCATTAAATTTATAGCTCTGGGTTGCCCTTTTTTCGGACACTTTTTCTGCCATTTTGAGTAGCCTCCTTAGTTCCACTGTGCGTCGAAACTCCCCAGCTGGTGCCCGGATTGCAGGACAGGATCTCGTTCCACTTCTCTCTTACAGATTATTGGAGTCTAGTAGCTGGCAGAATCCTCTCTGCAGATTGTTTGAAGAAAATGTGTGTGCTTTGTTGTAGCTTTTAGACCAACCAGACTGAAATTATGGTCACATCTGACTTACATACTCTCTTTTTTATTTTGTTTCAGCTGATTAAAGATATGATACCTTTTGTTCTAGCAATGGGTAGCCCTATTTTAACACTTTTTTGGCCAATGCCAGTCGCCTCCTTGATTCAACTGTGCGTCGAAACGATGCAGATTGCGAGTTCTGTGATTGGTCCACCAAGTGAGATCTTATTACTTGTATTTACATTTCGGGGTTTATGCACATCGGCAGAACATTTTATCGCCTCTGACGTCCTCTATCTATCCTTTCTTGTTAAACTTACCTTATGATAAACAAGAACATGTATCGGCTTCAATACTATATGTTCCACCAGAAACAGCCAATCTGACGATCACATGGGCCACACTGCCCTCCTGTGTTTTGGAGGAGTACATAAACAAGGCTTTGGTTTAATCTCCTGCAGGTTGATATGTACAATTGTGCCAGAAAACGTGGAATTATATGATTTAAAGTCCAGATGGTGTTTGATTATAATTTAAAAATGTATTTATCTGTCACCAGGAAGGAACCTTTACTGCATCGACAAGAATTATGGAGGCATTCTGATCATTTGGGACCGATTGTTCGGTAAGAAAAGAAGAAGCTCGTCTGCATTCGAACAGGTGGAAAACCTCTCCACTGAAACAAAGATTTGGACAATATGCAAAATTTCAGTGGCAGTTATTACACAGACTGTCCACCGCAAGAAAAGGAGTGTCAAACAAATCTTCTTCATAAAGACGTGTATTTATTTATGGACTTTCCAGTTATTACTGACAGTCGCACAAGCTGGAGACTGAGAACTCAGTGGGGTTTATATCATGAGTGTGTTTATGTTCCATAAGAGGTTCACTCAACCACAACGGCGTCTGTTTGTATCACATCCATACAGAGTCAGGAGCTCACAGCTGTTAAAGATCATAACAATAGGCATCTTTTTTTAAATCACACTCTTATTGCATCAAATCAATTTCAAGCTCAAGCATCAGGAAGGAAATATGGCAAAGATCTAACTGCGTCTATGTCATCTTCAGGTACCTTCGCCGAGGAGAAAGAGAAAGTCATCTTTGGTCTCGTGTTTCCCATCAACACCTTCGAAATCCTCTACGTTCAGGTGAGTCTTATCTTCCATCAATGGTGCGTCTACGGTCCAGCCGCTCGCCACCATCTGTCTCAGTCTAAACACCACCAGAAGATGAAGCCTGAGCTCATGTTTCCCTCACTAGCTGAGCGGCCAGTTTTGTAACCAAAACATTATTACTTTACTCCAAACAAAGTGCCTGATGGAGGTGGAGGAGGCCAATAAAGTGAAACACCAGGAAGGGGGGTGTTGTGATTACTTTTGCAGCTTGATGTTGAATGCAGAAACTCAGGATTTCCACTCAAAATTCATTAATGCAGCTACAGCTCCGGAAACTTTGATTATCTGCTTTTGTCTCTTTTAGCTTCATTATTACTTCTATTTGTGGGAACGCTCTCAAACTTTCAAGACCCTCAGCGACAAAGTGTCAACTTTCCTCAAAGGTCCAAGCTGGTCACCTGGCAAAGGTCGGCTAGGGGACCACGTGAACAATCCTCCGGTGAGTATAAAACAAATATTCACTCATTGGCTGCCAGCTGTTTCAAAGCACTTTGACCGATCTTTCAAGACCCATGAAATATTATGTTCTATAGCTATGTAAAAACCAAAACTACCAAAAGAAAGAGCAGAATCTCCTTTTTCATTAGGGGGAAACATTTATTTCTAAGTTTATTTTTTTCTGTTCTTTAGTTTGAGGCAGTAGAACACGTACTGGTTTTGCCCAAAACCCCTGTTTTTGACTAATAAACGGACAAATGAGCTTTGATTGCTTTTTTTTTTTTTGCGCTTGTCTCCGAAGCCCCATCCTTTGATCCTCTCTATGATCTCAATCGTCTTTTCTCACAATCCCAACACATACTCCATTCGAGTGTGAGCTGCCTTTTCCAATTTCTGCCATTGTTGCTCTGTCGTCTCTTCTCATAATTTTTGCTGATCTCTCATCCAAAGAGAGCAGTGCTGCCACCTACAGGAGTCAGTTTGTCAGTACACTAGTTTACAAGCCTGAAATGAAACAGTACACCAAAATAATATTATTTACAAGATTGAGCCCTAGTTTTATCAATAATGGTATAACAAATGTGACAAATATAAACAATTAAGAGACACTGTTTTATCTTTTGTGGCGCGAGCAAAGCCATCCTGTGGCTCTATGAGCTGTGATGTCATGGGGTTGGTTGGCTTCACGGACCTGATGGGAGTCCCCTTTGTCTGCATCACTGTGAGAGGTAATGGCAAGAGAGTGAAGGATGGAGCCCGGCAAACCAAAGGAGAAGAGAAGACTAAAGGGGGCACACTGCTGTACTGTTCGGGTGTAAAAATTAGCTCCACAAAGTTCAAAATGAGGACGAGACTGTTAAGGAAAGATGAGTCTAAACCACTCACAAAGTTACAGTCCCAGAAGCTTCCGCCTTGACTTGAGTACAGTGATGGCCAAAATTGTTAGAACACCTGACAGATCTGAAAGAATTTTTTTAAGTCGATTTTTTCCTTTCAAATCCTGATCATGAAACATGCAGATGGTTTCTCTGAGCTCAGCAAATATCAAATGAAGTGAATTCTGTTGTTGTTATCTATCTCAAACTTTAGTTTTTGTTTGTCCACCTTTTGCAGCAGTTACAACAGAGCTTGAACACCAGTGTTATCCCATAATTTCCACAAGTCAAGACAAAGACTTTCCTTTGAATGTTAAATAGATCTGTTAACTTTATTGTACTAATAATAATGGTTATTGTAGATATCTAATTAGTTTTATTAGTAATTCAGTGGCCAATCCAACAGAAACAGCTGGAACCTCTTAAAAAAATGCCAAGTGTTTGGCCACCACTGCACAACTGAAGAAATTGTATTGCCATATATCCTACGTTTTTTATTTAACTGTAAGTTTGTGTAACAATAGGTCAAAGTCCAAGAAAGTGTTTTCATGGCCAATTCAACAAAATCAGCACAAATCTCTTCAAATTTCAAGGGTTCCTAATTTTTTTGCTACCACTATACATCTAAAAAATGGAATTGTCATATAATCTACATTTTGAAATTAACTGTAAGTTTGTGTAACAGTTGGTCAAAATCCAAGAAAGAGTTTCTGCCTCCTTTTTGGTAAAAATTTGACTAATATTAAATTTATATTAAATAATTCCAGAAGGTTTCAGCTGAACATATTAACAGATAAGACAATGAAGCCTGAATTGCTTACAAAGAGTAAAAAAAATTCTGCTAATAGGATAAAAAATGTTCCTGTTTAGTTGCTTGTATGAGCAAGACATTACATTCTTTATACCTGGAAACTTAAAAAGCACAATCGTCAGAAGGTCTCCTCTGATTGGTCAATTGTTTCAAAGCAGCTGTGCACCAATCAGGTTTCTCAAACTGGCAACACAGGTGCATGATATTGTACCTGGAGGATAAATTAGGCACATTTCACAGACAGGAGACATCTTAGAAATTAATCGACAAAGGCCTGTCTCAGTTGAAGGCAGGATGAGTTCATAAACCGAAGTTAATACTCATCTGGATTTCATTTAAAGTTTTATAATCAGATAAGATTGAGTTTTATTTGCTCTGAATGAAACTCTAGTGCTGCAAACATGGGCACACATGCACGAAAATACAGAAAAATGAGATACAAGTGAAATAAATATATCAAAGAAGTGACATAAAAAGTCACAAGCTGACTAGAAGCGACATATTCTCACAATAAAGCCCTCAGGCTTCATTATCCGTCATTCTGACACGCTAAACACAGACCCCAATGACTCAGAGCATTCCTGATTGAAGGATTCACATTTTCTGCAACTTTTACGAGGAACTGCCACATCAAATAAAAGCTTTGTAGAGGGAACACAATAAGTTCATTTTCACCGTCTTTAAAAGCAGTCTGCGGGATTAAAACCACATGCATTTAAAGTGTAAAATGTTCATGTGTGTGTAGAGAAAAAGAAACCCAGGCTCCAGTTGGTTAGCTTTGAAATAACGCTGATGGTGTCACATTTTTAGTTTCTTTGTATTTCACACTGAAAAAACTCCACTTTGACTTCACAATTAAACCGGCTTCTAAACTCAGCAGGGGGGTCAGAGCTTCAATTCAACCCAAATATCCCCAAAGTGAATGGAGTAGACATCTGCTTATTGATATTTGTAAGTGAGGCAGGGAAAAAAAGGAAAGCCAGGGGAGTAAAAAGGAGAAGTCGCAGCTCAAAGTGAGAAAATACAGAGCAGCCCAGTGAAATACCTTCAGGGTTGGAGGATGGGATTTTGGGGGAACCCACATGTGGTGATTCAGTTCCTCGGGATCCTGGGAAACCCCCTGAATGAGAGGCAGGGATGTGTGATTTGCCAAATGTCCCGAGCTTCGTTCCCAAAAAGGATGCAGTTTCAACAAAAAGCCCTGAGGTCTGATTACTTATTAATAAGAAGCACAAAAACAGGTCAATGACTCAGGGAATTCTTGCAGAAGGACTCATATGTTCCCTTCTGTTCTGAGGAAACCGCCTCATCCAATAAATCCTGGAGGAGCTTTAGCTGGAGCACGACAAACTTAGTGACAGAATAACTGCACACGTGAGAAAGAAAATCATAACAGAATTCCACTTTTTGTCAAAAAAAACAAACATCTTGGAAAAACTGTGCTTTTGATGGCACATTAGGTTATTTAAAGTTGGGTTTCTGAGATCACTTATACATGCCTGATGGTTCAGGTTTTGGAGTTTTCACTGGTTATAGCACTGAAATCTGCTGGCAGGACTCTTGATCCCATTTCTGCATAGATGATTAGTATTAGATCTTATTTACAGTAAATGAATCAATGAATGAATTCGGCCTCTTCAGCTGGATCTAGCTGAGACCTCCAACATTTAAACTACTTTTGATTAATAATTACACCTAGAATTCATACTTTGCTCCTGGATTAGCTCCTGTAATTTTGTATTTATTAATTATATTGTGTCAATTATATCGTGGAGGCAACTGAGACAGTGGAGACCAAGTCAAATATACCAAGATGGCACAGAAGTGTGTCATATTTGTATCAAATTGTATCCAAACAAATAGTCTCAAAATGAATATTTCCCTCTCATCTGATCTCATTTCATCTTGTCTCAAATCATATTATGTGGTAACACACCATTTCCAACCATCATATTAAAGGGTATAGTAGCCTACTGTGTCGTTTTATGTTGTACTCTATCAAATCATATATATCAAACCAGATTATAAAAAAAACATACTGGATTGTCTCATCTTGTGTCATATCATGTTGCATCGAATTGGATCCCACGGCAACACATCAAACCATATCTAGTAAAATCATACCACACCCTGTACGGTACAGTGTTGTATCTTATGGTGTTGCACCACTTTGTAATGCAATGTACAGTTTCATATCTTGCCTCACTGAACAGTTTTGTATAGTACCCTATCATACAGTATTGTATTATATTGTACTGTATGGTATTGTATAATAATGTACTGTATCCCAACAAATTGTGTCCTATCGTGTCAACAATATCAGAGGAAGTGAATCCTGTTGTTTTTTCGACTTCAAACGTTATTTTTTGTTAGTCCACCTTTTGTAGCAGTTACAACAGAGCTTCAACACTTATGTTTTCCCATAACTTCTGCAAGACAAAGACTTTCCTTTAAAAGTTAAATAGATCTGTCAACTTAATTGTATAAATAATAATCGTGATTGCTGATATTTAATTAGTTTTATCGGTAATTTAGTGGCCAATTCAACAGAAACAGCTGGAACCTCTTAAAAAAATGCCAAGTGTTTGGCCACCACTGTACAGCTGAAGAAATTGAATTGGCATATATCCTACGTTTTTTATTTAACTGTAAGTTTGTGTACCTATAGGTCCAAATCCAAGAAAGTGTTTCTGTCTTGATTTTGGTAAAAATTTAACGAAATATTAAGTTGATGTTAAAAAATTCCAGAAAAAGGTCTGAGCCGAAGATATTAATAGAGAAAACAGAGAGAGTAGAAAAAATATCTGCCAATAGGATAAAAATGTATCTGTTTAGTTGCTTGTATTATCATAAGGTATCGTACCATGACATACCGCATCTTACTGTACCATTTTGTACCATATCTTATCATATTGCATCTTGTTATCCCATATCATATCATACTGTATTGTACTGTATGTTACTGTTTCATTTCATATTCCCTGAAGACTCAAAAAACACAGCAACTGGACTGTGTAGGGTACAGTAAGAGCGCTACACAGTCCAGTTGCTTTGTTTTTTCTCAGTCTTTATAATAACTATGACCTGGATTAATGAGAATTTACATGGGCGTATTGCATCACATAATACCACACCGTATCGTAATCATACAGTATTGTACCGTATCGTACTGTATTATAAAGTATCACATAGTATTGTACTGAACCATACCATTATATCATACCATATGAAATTATGCTGTTCCGTATCATACTGTATTAGATTGTATCATATTTTATGTAGCCGTATCACAACCTGTTTCATCATATTATATCTTGTTGTGTCTATGTACCATATGATATCATTACTTTACTTGTAATATTAGGTGTCATATATCACATATCTATATGCATCACACTGAATCATCTTACTGTTTTGTATCCTATTTTATCACATCTTACATAATATCTGATCCTGTCAAAGTCCTTTGTTAAAAAAATGACTATAACACCATGAATGAAACTTAAACATTTTGGAGAAATAACCGTTTGTTACTCTTTTTATTCAGGTGACTGGAAAGGAAATTCCTCACAATCCTGCCTGGTCTTTTCCCCAACAAGTTTATGTGGTTCTTCATTTCCTGCTGGTGGTATGGGCTTACCATGACCTGTTTGACAACAAGATGGTACGTATATCGAAGAAAGAACCAAAAATCATTCTGTTGTGTTATTTTTATGACCCGGCCTGGTTTTGTGCAGCGACTGTGATGTTTATGCCCTTGTAACCCCTCACGTAAAGTAAACCAAGGTGGTCCTAGGTTCTTAATTAGTGACTGGGACATTATTTGACCCAATTATAACCTGTGTTAGTTGTGGATGCTCCGTGCTTAAGAGGAGTCCTCTACTTATCCTGCAGCAAAGAGCAGCTCTGTCTCACATCATGGCAGGATGAGTGATGGACGTTTCCCTTCAGAACAACCTTTGTCTATTATTTTCCACTCCACGAGCCAAGAGACCCCCTTCCTCCTCCTCCCTCAGAAAAAAAAAAGAAACAGGTCTCCTCTGCAGTTATCTTTGGAAGCCTCTTTTCCCCAGACATACTTTTGGTTAGCCAGAAAGTTCTGTCACGCCCAGCCCCTTCAAACTCCCAAATAAAACGTCCTGTCTTCTTGTGATGGCTACCTCCACGCTGCTGCTTCAGTTGTGGTCCCCCACCCCTCTCTCTCTCTCTTTCAAACACACACACACACACACACTCACACCCCTCCCATCCAGGGTCGAGGTTTCCTCTCCTCTCCTGCGAATGAAACACCAGCTGGTGGTCCAGCAGTGAACACAAACGCCTTAATTGTCAAGTCAACCATTTCCCAACCCAAACAGCCTTCAGGATGCAGCAATCAGGACTTGGAGGGAAAATAACAAAGTGAGCGCTCAGGCCGGGCGATAAATCATGTCACTCTTATGTATTTATACACACATGTTCGCTAGCTGCTTATTTAGCTTGACAATTGATGATACACTGCCGGACAATTTATAGGCGCAGCGTTAATTCAAAGCCATGAAAACAAGGTTATTTCTACCGAGTCAGGCTACTCTTCAATTACATCATCAGCAGGCCAACGTGTGCGTTTCATTACAGCTCTGATGATCTCGGACTATTAGAGGCCGAAAGGGGAAGTGACCACGTCATAATTTCTCATCCTAAGACAACTCAACTCGACATGTGGTGTTTTTATAAGTGCAGAATTTAAACTTAAATACCTGCTGTGGCATGAGTTATGACTTTGAGGGATGTGATGTAAAGTCATCTTTAGTGTCAGATCAGTCCACATGTAAAGATTAAACTCAGGTTTTCAGACTTATGTCAGCTTTTCACAAATTTTGGAACCCCTCGACTTTCAGTGTAGCTCACAGGTAACTACAGAGAGTCTTAATTGAAGATTTTCTTCTTATTCTTTACCATATACAGTCCAACCGGCGTCTGGAGAAGCAAGACTGAAATTGGAGTTTAGAACCATATCTAAAACCAACCAACATCTTAAAGAGGATTGTAGCCTGCTTGATTATGCAGATTTCTGATTAAAGACAGAATTGTAGCAAGTTGTGCTTCTTTCCTGCACAATGCTTCCTTGCAAATGTCAAACACCAGGGTGTAATACATCTCCGACAGAAACTAAAAGCTTTCGATGCCAAAATTCAGTCACTTGCAGCAATTTTTTTCCGTTTATGCAGAGTTATTAACCATTTCAAACCTACCATGCCAAGTTTCCCAGAGCATATCTTTACATTTTACATGCTGTAGATTTAATTTTTTGCATTAAACTCTTGTTACATAAATACACCCCTTACGACTAGGGATGGGCATTAATGAGATTTTATCGATATCAACACCATTATTGATTCTGCTTATCTATCTGATTCTTCATCAATCCCATTATCGATTCCTCCTGTGAATTTTCTGTGCACAAAAGGTAGCTTTACAGGTTTTGTCGATAAGTTATTGAGTTTAAAGTAAATAAAAATGAAAGTCACTGGATCCATGATCTTTAAACATGTGCAAGTCGTACAAACTCAACAGTTCTTGTTTAAAAAGATAAGCATATTCGCTTTCTCTCGAAGAATCTTTGATCTTTCAGGGCTGACAGTATATTCAGCTGTGAAAAAGAATTGATAAATGTGTGAAAATGTGATGTATTGGACGCAAGAAGCGATGTGAACAGCTGTGATCTGGATTCATCATCATCACCTTTATTGCTAGACTCAGAAGTCCATTTAAGAGAATAACATTTCGAACACGGAATAAAACAATGATAATAACAAACACAAACAGCCAAATATTAGGCCTAAAAAAAAAAAAACCCACAGAAGTACAAGACATCACCAATATTTCAAAAGGTACCAGTGTCTCCATAAAGACGACTGGTATTGTCTTGTAATGTTATTGGATTGTAATGTTATTGTTCTTTACCTTTGTAATGGATTTCTAAAACCACATTAGGAGAAGTAAACAGCACTGTGGGACACTGAGAATGCAATATGAAAGCATCACTACCCAGATTTTAAATGCAAAAGAAAAAAAAAGACCAGTCCGTCTTATCTGATTTCAAATGTATCCCCAATCAAAACTTGAGATGCAAATCGTAGCAGCGTTGCTACACTGGGCTCTGAGGGGTTAAAAAGAAATTTTCCTCCAGGTGATGGTGTCCCTTTTGTAGAGTATTTCCTGGTGTCAGATTAAACCAGAAGACTTTAATTAAATTTGGCCTCTTAATTATTGTGTTTTCTTTAGTCAATGCCAACATTTTTGCTGACAGAAAAAGCAGCTTGGTGCAGCACTGATTGTGTTCTGAGCAGATTAAGAGAAGTAGACTCACTCTAAAAGTACTTCATACCGCAAATGGGAGAGAAAGTTTTGAATTGTCACCAAAAAATCTGGACTTTTCTTAGGATGAATGAAAAGAGGACTGCAGCCAAACCCACCTTTGCAACGTGCTCTCGTCTTAAAGCAAAGTGATTTCCAACATTGCTTCACTTTCCTTTATTTTTATGTTTTTCCTCTGCAAGAGAGTGATGGGAAATTATCCCAACAGGAGTCAGGTTGTGGTTTTTTAGTAAAGTGATTTTGTGAGTTCCCACTTCTGCAAAATCTTTAAAGCTGGGGTATGATTATGGCCAATTGGTTAGGTTGTGCGCTTCGTGAGGCTTTCTAGTTGGTGGCTTGGGTTTATGTCACTCCTCATTCTTATCATGTTTCCTGCTTTATCCACTACCCTGTCCTCCCTGAAAAACAGATAATAGAGACAAAAGATACATAAAAAAACTTGAAAACTATGGGTATATTTGTTCTGCATGGTTGGTTTTGACATTATAAAACTCCACCAAATCAAAAAAGCAGGGCAGTAACATCCTGAATAATGAGTTAATCTGCTCCATCTCAGGGGACAACAACACACCATCACTCTGCAGCCAGCAGATGTTAACTTTCATTTCTGTCCTCAGCTGCAGTTTGGTGTTTGGTCACATATGAAATAAGATGATGAAAGAAACAGTACACGTTTGTAAGCTTGACTCCACCTGACGACCAAAAGCCCGGGGATTTGTGGGGGATTTTCTCTTGAATGAGCAGCGCCCGGGGTGATAGATATCCAAACAAAGAAGGAGATCATGTGACTACAAGTTCATCCCCTGGGGTTAAACACACAGATACATTCATGTGACCTCTGATACCAAAATAATCATCCACTAATAACGCTACTTTCTAAAAATAACTGTACCTGTAGCCTCTGACCTTTAACACAATAATCATTCAGCGTTAATATGCTTTGACAGCTCAGGCTGACTCACTCTGAAAGGTGGATCCAGGCCAGAAAATCCCACGTTTGATTCAGGGAAAATATGATTGTATCAGATCCCTTATGAGGGTTGGATAATGCAGCTCTTATGGGGTTTTATGGATTACAGCTCTTGGATAAACACAAAGACGTGGCGTTTTATTGCATCCTGTTGATGGCTTGATTCTGTGTTTACTATATAAGGCTGCACAGTATGGGAGCAGTCAGTGAAATCTGGCTGTCGAGCTCTGCATCGAGTGTCAGAGAAATCCAAACCCGAGCTGACAGCCCGCGGCATCCTCAGGAGACACCGAGCTTCCAGCTGCTGCCCTGAGCCAAGGCCGTAGGTTAGAGAACGAAAATTAGGCAGTACATCACGTCCTGTTCTTCTGTCAGTTTCGTGTGTGCGTCCAAAAAAGCTCAGAAAAGGTCAGCTCCAATCTGCGTGGAACTTCTGCAGGGACTTTGGTTATTTTGGCTTCAAACTGCACTCTCTCCTCCAGTGGTTGAGTCTCCCCCCCACCCACCCCCCACCCCCATCAGGACCCATCTGGGCTGATTAGAGCATTGGTGCAAACCAGGCATGTCAGTGCAAAGTAAGAGGCAGATTGCACCGAATTCTTCAGGATACCGAATGTGCCAGTGCACTTATTTTGAAGGTCAGACATGTTTTGGTTGGCACTGCCGAGTCAACAGCCTAACAGCCGTGCGGTTTCTCTCCGCTCTGTCTGTGAGCCCCGCTGTGATCGTAACTCAACCAGCCATGAGATTAATTTAAGGTTTAGGTTCTAATGTATTTTTTCCCAACCACATTTCTCATGCCATGCAATTTTTTTTTCTCTTCCTAAATCCTAGATTCTGTCTCAGTTCACCATCCTGGGAATGGTTCTCTACATCCTGCTCACACTCACCTCCATGGGCTACATCATTGACCAGAGGTACGGCTCAGATATTGAATGATCCCACCCTGCAAAACTTAGATGAAAGTTGTTCTAAAAATGTCTTTTTCAACTTACCACTTTACCTCTAAACAACAACTAGATTTGATTGAAAAGTGAAAGGGGAAAGAAAAGTTGTATTTTTTTCAGGTCGTTGACAGCACGTCTTTACGGACGGACTGAATGATGTCATATTTTAAACAACTATTATTGGGCTAAATTGGGACCTGATCAGATGGACTAAACAGTCCAATTTTGTATGTCTCTTTACTAAATTAAGGCTTCAACGGATGGACTAGATTTAGCCTAAAAAGTTTCTAAATGATGTTGGGTATTTGGTGGGATTGACCCAAAAGAAAAAAAAACATTGTTCGTGTTAGCAGTTTCTTAATAAGTTATGTAAACTTTAACCTCTTAAGACCTATAATCCAAATATGTAGACTTAACACTTTTGCCTCTCAGACCCATGATACTTTACTTTTTTCAACTTAGCCACATTTAGAGACACTTTCCATGTCATGTTGTGGTGATATCACAACTTTACACCCATTTCTGTGAAAAAAAAACAGTTCAGTTCTGTACAATAACTATTATAACTGAAAACCAATGGTTGACTAATAGCACTATCCAAAACTTCCTACAAAGATCAAGTTTAGTTTTTATACTTATGTGGACTTACTGATCCCAAATAACAAAGAGGAATAAAAAATGCACAAGAGACCGAAGCTCAGGTCTCAGGTGGTTTAGACTTTCAGGGTACAAAACAGACTTTGCCAAGAAAAGCTAACAGTGAATGTTCCTGCAGCATTTTAAAATCAAGCAGGAGGAGATTGTCCTCACAGAGCACCTCTTATGCACATATAAGGTAATGAACCACATTGTCCACAGGGGGGCGCCAAAACTGACACAAACTGAAAGTCTCTCACAGGAGCTTTAAAACCCATCTGAACGCTGGCACTCCCATTTTACAAGTGCTCTTTAAATTAACGTTGCTCCTGAACTATTTAAGAAAATTGAAACAGTTGCTTAAAGAAGAAAAGACAAGCTTCACAGTGATATCTGAGACATGATTGTATTTTTATGGATGTGTAACGGACCATATGGGCCAGTGAAAAATAAAAGTATGTCCTGAAAGAAGAGAAGATGAGCTTTCTGGACATGATTTCTGACTTTTAAGGACAAATTAACAAAAAAAAAAGTCCCTGTTGCCTGAATGGTACTTTGGTGATTTGTGGTTTATAAGCAGAAATGCAAATTTGTGTTTGTACTGAAGATTTAACAACAGAAAACATTAAGTATTCTTTACTTGTGAAAGAGTTTGATCAAAAAAAGAGAAACTAAACTGGAAGTTAAAAGATATTTGTAACCAATATTCAACAGTTCAGATTTTTAATTCTATTAAAACCACAAAAACACACTCAGCCTTATGAGTGGAGAGCCTGCAACTAAGATTTAGTGCATAAAAAAAGTGTTTTCTATGAGTTTAGCTTCAGCTAGCACAGCTGTCATGCTAACAACAACGCCTCACAAGTTGAAAACTAGCTGAGCTGAACGTTGGAGAGTTTGTCTTCAGTTTAATGTTTGACTGAACTCTGGCAGCACTCGACACTTCTGGCTCCGCTCCTCGTGGCAGCGAGAGTGGTAGAAAATATGATGTGACGGCTGCCACAGGCTCCTCTGGACGGGCTAAGTGGGTTAGCTTTGAATCAAGCCACATAAGTCGAGCGTTACTTCAGAATAGTTCAGGCCTGATGTGTAGTTGTGGATTATTTTGGTGCGGTGAACTTTTGGCCTGATGGTGAAGAAAATCAGAGAAACTGGCAAAGTCACTTAGTTTATCTTCTGTTTTTGATTATTCTTTTCTAATCGTTGATAAAATGTGTGATTGTCAACAGTTCTCAAAGTCATTTTGTAACCTCCCTAAAATACCACAAACACAGACATACTTAAATTTTAAGATCAGGGAGTGAAGTAGTTGAGATTATTCGACACTTTTTAACTGTTAGCTGATGTTTGCTTCTCTTCCAGGCCGACAGCACCCTTCCTGGAGTTTGTGCGCTGTGTTATCATGGTGACGATGCAGAAATTCGGCTATGTGACGCTCCCGCTGCCTATACTGACTGTCCCCACTGAGGTAAGGCCTGAAAAGTTTCACTTTGCACCAGAGGGTCCAGGTTCTTTTGGTTCCCTCAAAAATATTCGCTGAAACTAAAATTGTTCTTGTGGCCCATTGTTTGTCTCCATTTGTAACGTGGAGCTGAAGTCCTGGGGAGGTCATGCAAAACAGGACAGGGACATATGGATAGAAAATACTAACCTGACACGCCAGACGGACAGTTTCATATATCTGTCACGGATTTATTTCACTAGTCCATCTGGAAAAGGGGTGCTAGAGAGTGCTTTCAGAGGCGGGACTTAAAAAAAGTATAGCAGCTGGTGATTGGACAACCGTCCCACTCGACTGGCTCATCAGACCAATCCACTTCAAGATACTGTATTACGTAGCAGATTTGCAACCTGACACCAGATAGAAAGTTCATATGGAGATATTTCACTAGTCCGTTTTTGCTCAAAACACCGTTCCCTGTCAGAAAGGCTTAAAGTGACGTTCTCTGTTCTTCTTTTAAGGAAGAATCTGAGTCTATTTCTGATAAAAGTGCAGATATTTCCGCGTCCACGGAGACCGCTTCACACGTCGCCATTACTTTCAAACATTCAGACGCTTCCCGCTGACGTCACGTCTGCAGCTCCCGCCTCTCTTCTCTGATTGGTTCGACAACATCTCTGCGGGGTGAAATCAGTTGTGATTGGCTCTTAGCACAATGGATCTGCAGGATTTCAGAAAATGAATCAGGCAGGTCCATCTGCACTGCAAGGTTAAGAAAATACAGGTGATTGCAAAAAAAACCACCAGGCCAGTAGAGGGCGGTAAGCCAACAATTAAGACTCTTTTTTTTTTTTTTAAGTTTTTTTTTTTGGCTATTTTGTGCCTTTATTATATAGAGGAGGACAGTGGATAGTGTCGGAAAGGGGAGAGAGAGTGGGGAGTGACATGCGGGAAATTGGCCACAGGTCGGATTCGAACCCGGGCCGCCCGCTCGAGGACATAGCCTCATGGTGCGCAGCCATATCCACTCGGCCATCCGCGCCCCAACAATGAAGACTCTTGCCCTTCTTAGTAGACGGCGTGTAAGCTAGATGCCAATAGCAACCTTGGCTAAACAACACAGTGTACCCCATTGATATATCCAACTAAAAAAGAAAGTCACGGCAGTAATTTTCCCAAACAAAAAGCTAGTTATCTTTACAAGTTGACTGTCAATTCTTTGGACCAATCAATGGACTGTAGTGTTTCTAGCTCCTCCTCTGGGGTCAGATTGGTTTATCCGGCACCCTAACAGAAAGGTACCAAAAAGTGAAATGGTAGGGGTCAGTACTGAGACACACCAAACTGAACCACTTGGCATAAACTGGTCTTTATACTCTGTTGTAAACTGGACATTCACTGACACGTTCAGCTGAAGGTCTCCAGTTTACAGGGTCACTCTTTAAACTGTAACACCGGGAGCTGACAGAGACACATTCACACTATCAAGCTAAGAGACAAACATTGTAAGGAGGTTTCAAACCAAGTCAATCAACTGGGGGTCATAAATGTGGCTGCTTCACCAATCAGAAGCAGTCAGCTTGCAGGCCCCGCCCCCCAAAAGTTCCTGGACATCTAGAAAGTTTCAACCAAGAACTAAATGATGCTGCGTCATGACAAACGAAGCAGCATGGCCAAATTTAGCCACATATACATCGTGTTTGTGTTTTGTTTTGTTTTTTTACACAGATGCTCATTCCAAAGCCTATAAACAAACTTCAGTTGGTGAAAATAAACTTTAACTGCTGCACACTTTTGTAGCTTTAATCCATTTACTCCACATATGAAGGGATAATCGAGCTTACAGACCCAAATCCTGAAACTCCAGATCCAGAGTGTTTAAGATGATTAGCACAAAGCAACATAACACTCGACGACACCTGAATAACAGAAATTTAATCTACTAATTAAAAATCTGCAACTAAAGACCCCAATCTCCATTTTTTCCTTCCAGGAAAACATCACATTTTTTTCTAATTCTGTAAAAGCAATCTGTGAAACGAAGTAAAAACAGGAAGAAAATGAGGAAACATTTTGGTGATATTTCTGAAAAAGTCTGACTTAGTGATGCCAGAGGAGAGAGAATGAAACACAACTCTTTCATGCCTGAAGCGATCGTCCAATGAGGGAAATTTCTCTGTTATTAAAAGTGTAAATGAAGCGTTTTCATTCAGATCTTCGTACGACTCAATCATGTGTCCCTGGTATGTGTGTTTGTGTGTGTGTGTGTATGTGTGTGTGGAGGCTGTTTGGCAGTGACTGTGTGTGTTGTGTGGTCTGGTTTGTGTATGAGCTGGGTGCTAAGTCCAGCCCTGCAGCCCTGTGATCTTCCAGTCCAGATGCGTCGCCCAATTGACCATAAAATTGGCGTTTCTTTCTGGCTCTGGCAGCCTGACTGTAGATGGCGGCTGACCTCTCATTACTCGCCCTCCCCCGCTCGCTCTCTTTCTGCTCGCCGGTGTGAACGAGAGCAGCACTTCTGGAACCAATTAGCGCCGTCTGCTGCTAACTAGAGCTGGCTGATGAGATTTGCACGTGAGCGCTGAATCGCAGCTTTTTATTACGCTTTGACTCCACATCTGCTGCGCTCAGGTGTTCGAGAGACAACACCAGGTTTTTCTTTGCCTTTTCTGTTACTCACAAACTAAATAAAAGTGAATGAATTACGGACTGCTTAAAGCTGCGTCTGAAACTAAGTGGTGATCTTGATTTACGCTGCACATGCTGCACGCCTGTGTCACTCTGACGGCATTGTAACTTAAACGCAGTTGCTTCCTAAAAGGAGTCATTAGGCCTCATTTCAAGACGCTGTGCACCAGTTTGAGCCGAACAAATGTCCCTCTTGCAGGTGGGGCTCGTTGAAAAACCTCAAATCTACTTGACATGTTAAAACCCTCTCCTAAGAACTAAAGAACGGGGAGGAAAAAAAAGAAAACCACCCTCATACTTTAAGGTACTTTAATGATATACGAGTCTGACGCATGAGGTGAACGGGCAGCTCTTTGTCTCAGACAGGGGGCGGGTTTTGAAGTCGTGCCAGTCAATTAAGCGTCACTTGAAATGGAGGAGGGGAGACTCGCATTTAATTGTATTCAGGCTCATACGACTGAGAAAAAAAAAAAAGAAAAAGGAGGGAGTACAGAAAAAAGAAACTACAAAAACTAGGTCGGTTTGTGGTCCTTCAAACCCAGTGGTGTGATATACAGCACCCTTAAAGCTCACAGCGGTATTTATAGTGGCTCTGGAGATTTCCCTTGTAAAGCTGCAGGCTTGACCCGTAAACCAGGGCTGCCTCTCTCGCTCTCAGCCGCCCACTCGCTCGCCCAAACCAAAGTCTGTGTAGCTCTCATGAAGACGTTTTGTGTGGGGTGTAATGTGTGTTTGCTGTAAACCAGTACGAGCATCTGTTTGTGTTGATTGAGGCTGTGAACTTGTCTCCAACCTCACACAAACAATCAGACCTTTTTTTATGAAGAATCTTTAAGCAGACATTCACATTAACTTCTTTTTAGAGAATCTGTTTGAAGTGGGTTTCAGAGAACCCTTTGGCTTAAGACTTGTACAATCTTTTGTGATAAAATGACATGCATTTGTTTTGACAACTTTTCTTTGTTCAAGACAACTTTTTACCAGATACAACACAACAATTTAATGTATTTATCAACAGTTAAGTTGAATTATTGCTCAAAATGTGATAACAAGCAAACTTTGCACCTTTGTACTGTAATTTAGTGGCTGGATACATTTAGCGGTACTCACAGCCTGGTGCTCTGAGACATATCGATGCCATGCAGCATTAGCAAATCCTAGTTATGTCCTACCAGTGCTCATCTACCAACTCCAACCTCACCAAGCAGAGCAAGGGTAACCTGGCTCTTCATTTAAATTGATAGTCTCTCAGGTTTTAACAGAGCTTTGCTGTATAACTGCTGTATGTGGGTTGAAATTAGCATTATCACAAACTGCTTAACATGCATTTTGACTTTTAACCTGTTTTAGCCTCTAGCTGGTGTTTCAGCCTTTATCCCATGCTCTATCACTCTCCCATTTAGCTTTCTTCTGCTCTTCTGTCCCTTTTACTGTCAGACACTGTTCACTTGTACTACTAAATAAATCACATAAATCATTTTCAGCATAGAAAAACACAGATTTCTGTTCTCACTGCTGAACTTAAGCATGCTGGTAAATAAATTTTGACCAGTCAGTCCAAATTAGGAAGCTAAGAATTTGCATTAAAAAATTACCAATTTTGGCGCTGATAATCTCATCTTAAATTGGAGATTATAATCAGGCAAATATCTAGATATTAGACTTTTTGAAGATCACTTAGAAAGTCCTCACAGTCCCTTTAAATTATATAACATTTGCTGGTTGCTATGGAATGTCCTTTAAAAAACTGTTTTGTAAGAAGTGTAAGGAAAGCTATACACTTGACACACATTGTATCCCTGAGTTTTATGTTTTGTCCTTTGTTATCTTGGTCTTCTGGAGCCAGGTGTCACTGTCTTTGGACAGAAATGATTGATTTGCGTTGCTTCACATTGGTACAGGTACAGGATTCTGTGGTGGCAAGAAGTCCAAATCAGAAAACAGCAGAAAATCTGGAGCAGCTGGACTCCTCTAATCGCATTTCTACTTCAATTAGCCTCAAAAAGTGTTGCAGATTAGTTTTCTGGAATCTGAGTAATCATTAATTGTGTGAGTTCAGTTGTTTGGCTTCCAATAATTATATCACTTTATTATACTCAATCCTCTGTCTTTGTCATTTTCTCAATAACAGGAAGTAAAATCACTACCAACGTGACCCCTGGGGGCAGAATGTCACAACAGTTTAACTGCGTTTTTATTACAGGGTTGTTGAGCTTGATTGCATTTTAATGTCTGCTGGTGTTTGTTACACCCTCAGTTTATGTGTGTGTGTGTGTGTGTGTGTGTGTGTGTGTGTCACCTCACACACACTTCTCTGTGTGCTGAGTGTGAGGCAGGCAGACTGAGAGGAGGGAGGGTCTCAGTGTTTGTGCTGTAATGATGTAACACATGTTTTTCGTACAGTTTGCCTGAAGGCTCCTGGAAACGTGTACATGTCAGAGTAATGAACGTGTTTTTCTCTTAAAGCAACTTTGAACCGCAGCTCTGTAAGAGTTATTAAAGGGCAGGGGTCGTTAAAATACACCTGTTGTCTTCAGCTGAGAGGAGAAAGGTGTCTTCGGGTCTTCAAAAACAGATTTGAGATTATGGGGTTAAAAAGAAAATAGAGAGAGACCATTTTAAAAAAGAACTTTTTTTTCCCAATTTCACATCAGTGTCAACTTTTCTGAATAAAAAATAGAAAAGAAACAAAAGATCATGCACTGAAATCACGTTAAAACATCATTTGACTTTCAAAATAAAACACCCTGTGTTGACACCAGATAGTATTTAACTTACAAACAACCAAAAACTGACATAACGACCACGTACAGACCAGGGGCCTATACCACAAAGCTGGATTAACATTTTCGGGATCTGTAACTGTTCTCTGGATTGACTTAACGTCACATTCACAGTCCTGATATGAAGCTGGATATCAACTCTGTAAGTGAATCCAGGATTTTATTGTTATGATCTGTGTGCGCTCACATAGAAGGGGTGGTGTTTACAGCATCTGACCAATCACAAACTTAGAGAAACTGGAGAAACACTGCAGAGCAGCCCACTTTATTTTGGAGGATCAGACTATTACTCTTCAAAATTAAGACCCTGTTTACATGACAACGGTTTTAGGATGAAACACAGAAGTATGGTTGAGTTTCAGCCTCTTGTTTTAGCCGACCCAAAATGCAAACTTTTGAAAACTGCCTCTCAAATGCAACTTAAGAGTCTTCAATGTTGCCATGTAAAAGACAAGCCAGAGTTTTCAGTTGAAATGCTGACGTCATGCTCTGCTTTATCTATAACTTTAGGCTCTAGCATTTTGTGAAATGTCGACCTATAAAAAACTGTGTCTGATTTTGTTATGTAAGCGTCTCCTGATTTCAACACTTTTATCAATCCTTATAAATAATCAACACATATTACTCTTGTGAGTTTGGAGCGTTGGAGTTGAAATGGTTAACTTTTTCTGCTCTCTTTTATTTTTCTATAAGGATGACATACCATGTGTCCTTGTGATAAATGAGTCAAACTGCGGTTTATTGGCTCATGCGAGCTTGACATTCGAGAAGTGGACCTAAATCTGCGTAATCCAGCTCAATCCAAGAGATTAAAAAACATTTAAATTGTTCTCACACCGTTAAATTTTCCATCTTTTCTTCTTTTTCCAGTCACAAAGTGGCACTTTCTGAGGGGGAGATGAATGCGGGAGGAGGTCAGAACAATATTATGAAGAGTCTGTCAAACACAAAGGCTCAGGGCGGATTTAGCTTTAACACATCACTTGACTCCTCTGTGAAAGTTTAGTCGATCACGCCCCGTGTTTCCCGCTCTCGCAGCCGGGGAACAGAGCGAGCAGCGAGAGGTCGGTGTTATCAGAGGGAGGTGTTTCCACTCACCTGACCTCAGGTGTGGGAGGTCAACAGCCCTTTTTTTTAAAAACTCGAAGCAGGAATGTGTGGTAGCGAGAAGCAGCTCAGAGGTTAACGGGATTGTTTGGAGCAGTGGAAACTCTGTGAGCATGACATCATGTGAGCGCTCGCAGGAGTGGAAAGGAAAGGAAATCTCCTCCCAGGGAGAAAATGGAGGGATTTGAAAGAGAAACGCCGGGCAGGAGTGTTCCGTTGGAGTAAACAGCGGGGTGGTCGAGCGTACGCAGTGTGAAATATTATCACTCAATGTGCAGGGGATCGAGCCCGTCAAAGAGTAACCGCTTGGTTTATGTTGTCAAACCACTTGCCAGGTAAAGCTGTGGAAATCTCTCAGAAATTGGTCCTCTGGGGGATCTCCAGCAGTATTTAGTTTGGCTTTGCGGGGTTAGTTCCTAAGGCCGGCGTCGACTTGCTTTTGAATTTGTCTTCCTATTTGTGCTTTAACTCATGAGTGAAACACAACAGTCACACACTTTATGATCCAGATCCAAAGCCAACATGTGAACCTGATTGAACCTGACGAAAACAGTTCTGGAGGAGAGAGAAAACAAATACTTAGTTTCTGACTGAAAGGCAGGTTTGATATTTCTATTCCCTGACTCATTTTTATTTTTACCCCTTACTTTTCAAACAGACCCGCGATTTTTGCTCGCTCAGTTTTAAAAAACAGTTAGAGAAACAATGAGAAGCTCCAACCCGGAGTCGCTGTAGAAGTAACACATGAATGCTCGATATGTTGATTATTTCACTGAATGTGTTCAAACATCCTTGTTCCATGATTACAGCCTGATAAAACCAAAACTCACCTGTCCCTCAGTTGTTGACACCAGATGAAAAGTGATCAGTTTTCTGCAGTGTTACATGCTGCGTAAACATCAGCGAATTCTGCTTCTTAGCAAGTAAATGTTCTCCACTAGGGGGCAGTATGTAGGAAATATGTGAGGATGCTTTTATGGTAGGATCAGGATTGTGGCGTTCAAAGGCTATTTCACTTAAATTGTTGTATTCAATAAATTATTCACTCAACTTTCCTCTTTTTTTCCTGACTCCCATTTCCTCTTTTCACATTTTGAAACTCTTCACTGAATCTTTTTGAAATCTAACAATGTTAAAGTAAACTAGTGCATCTTTTCAGTTGGTCTTAAAGGTAGGGTCTGCATGATTTTCCTACAAAATTAAATGTCAACTTCTACAGCAACAATCCTGCTCAATCGCCGTCTATGGGCCTCCATTCATGTAAGTCAGAGTCTGTGTCTGCCTCAGCTCTTCTCTACTTGTAGATTGGTGTTTTCGTTGACTCTGGATGTTTCTGGGCGGAGAGTAGACGTGGAAACCCCAACCAATCACAGTGCGCCCCGTGTGCAAGTGGTTTTGCAGGTTGATGATGATGATGATTGAGTGAGAGGAGCAGTCCCGATAGCAGCCGTAACATGAGGAAAGAATGATGCGATATTTGCAGGATACCTCTTTTACCTGCAGGAAGTCAAGTGTACGACTCTTGAGTTTCTCCCATGTAGAAACACGATGCTGCAGAAGCTCCCTGTGCTGTGTTCACGTATCTACGATTGGTGGCAGTGGCATGAGCCACGGAGGAGGAGCCCAGTTTGGATGTTGTGTTTACAAACAGTAACTAAAACTCCCGCAGACCCTACCTTTAAAATTTTGATCACGAGTTTATAAGCCAGAGGAAAACACTGTTGCAAAACAGTCAGAGGTCTGGTATCAGCAATAAAAAATGGTATTGGTAACACCTAAATTTTGAAAAACCTATCAAATTTCAATTTAAAAAGTTTATACGATCTCATGAAATGATTTTTCAGAAGTTTTATATTGAAGTTGATTGCAAAAGTGCAATGAAAACATCATATTTTTTACAAAATATGTCACACCACCAACGCCTTGGTGTTCATATTTAAGAACCGTCTGCCTTTGTCTGTTGACAACAACAACAGTTCGGCTCTTAAAATGTTTGTGGTATCCATGGTTACCGTCGGTAACAGTTCGCCTTCCTTCTTCAATTCTAGACGCAATGCAAACACCACCAAGGCGCAATTATACTTTAACACAACTACAAAAATGTCACTTTTATTCTGAGAAAAAGTTTAATGGGAACTCAGCAAGTGGTGTTTTTCTCTGAAGACATGGCTTGTCTTTAAAGTGCCTTCACTATAATCACTTTTCTTTGCATCAAAGAAGAAAATCTTATATAACTTGTAGCATTTTGTGTTTCCAGTTATCTCGTTTTTTTTTTTATTTTGAGCAGAGATCATTTTGTTTTCTGCTGCCTCTGTGTAGTTGTCTCTTAGATGCACATAAATACAGAGCTGTAAGTGTTCTACTTGGTCAAAAAACTTTCACAATCTTTAAAAACAGATAAGTCAGAGAGTTCTTCCAGTAAAATCCATTGGAGTGATCCTGAACGCAGCCTCCACATATTGATTCAGTAATCTTTATGAGAGTGAAAGCTGTCATCAGTCTCCTCTCGGTTTATTAATCCCTCCCTCTCTCTCCTCCATGCTCATTGGCTCTCTGGCTAACAATCACACGTCTGATACTGTAGTAAAACAAAACTCTCCTCTTTATAACAGTTCAAGCTTCACTAAGTTGCCTGAAATGAGCCTCGAGCTGCCAGCGTCTGTCAGCAGCAGGGGTCAGGAGTTTGGTTTTTACTTTTTAGATTTAAGCCGCTGTCGACTCGTATCGATCCACAATTAGCTTCTCCTCTGTACTGTACGGCTAAACGCTTCTGCCCTGACAGAGAATCAATTTGTAATCAGGAGGCCGAGTTCAAATAATTCCTGGACGGGGATTCGGATTGGGATCTTGCGGACATTTGATTGCGTGATTGATTAGCAGGAGTATTGCTACCAAAGCCAAAGAGTGGAAATGGGGATGGGGAACGCCTCTCCTCACGTCACCGAGACCAAGAGGGACGAAACAAATTCTTGAAGCAGTTTGTGCAGTTGTTGAACTTGATTCCCAGCATCCTTTTCTCTCTCTTTTACTTTCCATTCAGCCTTTTCTGGTTGAATGAGTTTATTTGGGCGTGTTTATGTTCTTTAAAGAGCCTATCTGATCTTACTTCACGTTCTGCATTTCATCCTCTAAGTCAAATAAACTGAAGCTGGGCAGTACATCTTCAATTAGTGTGTTTGTTATGCTAACACCTCAGACCAGGCTGGAAGAGAAGAGACATTTTTTCTCATCATTGAGCTGATTACAGCCTCAAATTGGTGATTTTGATCTGAAAGAAACAGGATGCTCTCAAGAGCAGCTGGCTTTGAACTGCACCACCGTTTTGTAGTTTCATAAATGTAAACAAAGGCTTGATTTTGAGACTTATTTACCAGATAAAACTGATACACAGTTTACTCGCTCAGCAGGGCCAAGCTTTTGTAATTAGTTTGGCGCTCTTTAAACCTATTAAAACAGTCTGTTTAAATTATACTTCGGTGTTTACGAGGACTTTTACTGGGAGTTAAAAACAAGCAGTTACTCACTCTTTTCCAAACATGAGCCAAAACAAACTGAATTCTTTCAAACAGTAGATTTTTGAATCCAAAACTCAATTATTTTCCGGACTTCCACCAGATCTGTGTCCAGTTCATCTCCACTCCAACATGGTTTGGCTCCATACTTTGTTGGACTGACTGTGTCCTATAGTAGTTACTGAAACGACGTTTTCTTTCGCCCCTATAAGGAGCTTCTCCTCCGCAAGCTTTGTAGATAACATAATCTTGTATTCATCCTGAAATGGGGAAATTTTAAGAGTTACAGCAGCCACAAGAAACGATGTAGTTCTAAAACAACAATAGAAATATATAAATAGATAAGTGTGACCTCGAAAAAAAATGTCCAGGGCTGAGCTGGCCTTATTATAGCCACGTCTCTGTGAATGTCGTGATGCTACTCTGCCGGTATTCTCTCTGGTGCTGGGTTAGCGCCACAAGCTCGTTTGTCTATCTGGAGTTAGATCTTTCTTTCCCTATTACAATGGATGAAAGGACAAGTCGACATCATCTCTTCTTGCCTCGACGTCATTCTCGCCTCCTTCTCCTCAGCTCAAAGGGAACATCGGGCCTAGCACTGGTTAGCATTGAACTGCTACAGGCTTCAAAAAGCTGATCTTGTGTAAATAATGCAACCATGGTCACACTTCATTAGCCTAATAGCATAATTGCATGAGTCATATATCAAAGTTGTCAAACAAAATAGAAAATGTACATTTTTATGCATATTTGTGATATTTTACAACTATTTAAATCATATGTTTAGATTACCTTTATTTATGTTCACTTTAAAATTGTATCTTAATTTCCCTGACTCTGAAATTCATGTTATGTGGCTCACAAAATAATAACTTAAATGTTTATAACATGTGACTTTTTTAAGTAGTTCCCGTTTGACCAACTGCAACAAATCAATACAAAAGTTTGTGGTGCTCATGACTCAATCCATTACTACCACGAAGAGTCAATCAACGCGGTTTGTGTAATCTTTCAATTCTGAAGTTGACCTAAAGTGGACACTTGAGGAACTCCAATGTTTGTTTGTTTGGTTTTTGTTTTTTTCATGTTAGCACTGGCTGCTTTATTCTAGGGCTTCTGCGAACTTCATTGCTCCTCATTAGGGTTAAAAGATAAAGCTCAAACAACTGTGTTTTGGGTTGAAACTGTAAAATGTCAGGCAGATAATAAAATATCTCCAACGTGACTTCTGTACTGTAAGCTCATAATAAGGTTTGCAGTGGTGCTGCATCAAGATAAGAGTCAGGTTTGGACTTTTACTGGATGTGACATCACTGCCCTGTCCTCTGTTCTTCTTCAGGACCAGGTCAGACTGTTTGGCCACCCAGCAGCCTGCACATGATGATGTGAAGTCTTCTCTTCTTGAGGGTGAAGTTTTACAAATCTGCTGTGGCGTGAGGTGAACTAAACAGATATGACAAGAACAATTATTCAGGATGTTTTCACTGATTCATAACAGTCTGTTGGAGTCATTACTGACCTTACATGCGGCCTCTTCAGCACACGGTAAATCAGGAACAAAAAAAAAAACAGATGTGAAAGCCTCCAAACAACTGTATCATTTGAAATCTGCGCAGCATCAAACCGTTTCGTGTCTTTGCTACACGTTCGGTGAGGAGCAGTTTCACATGTGTTTTGTCTGGCTGCGCTGCACATGAGTGTGTGTGCGTGGGAGTGTGATGGCAGCGTTTCTCATGGCTGCGCTGCAGAGCCGGCTCTACTCGGGCTCTCTGGGGGGGCATTAACCTGCTCAGCGTATCCTTCCTGCGTCTGCTCCAACAGCCCGCGCACAGAGACGTGTATCTGTTTATAATGAAGAGGCAGGAATGGATCTGTGAGTGGAGGCGTTCATGAAGTTTGTTACAATCCCTCAATGTTCAAAAATGAGCAGAAACACAACAATCTTCCTTCTTAAAGAACTTAAAATTTCCACAACTTGCTGCACCATGGCTTTAAAAAAGTCTGGATTATTCTCAGACCAGGTTCAGTCCTCTGTGCTGGACTGCAGCAGCCATATGGAGCAGGCGCTCTGCAAACATCCTATTACAGGTCATACATCACAGGGCTGACAGCAGCCATTCTGCGCTGTTTTCATTTCAGTCACGAGTGCAGCTGTGCAGGAGAGCAGCTCCGCTCTGCCATGTTCACCCGCCGAGAGCTGGAGGACGGTCACCAGGGAAACGCAGTGCACCCTGGGGTGTTTAATGTCACAGAAAGTGGCTTTATTTTAAGCTTGACTGTGTTATTCTAAAGTTGTGTACCGATAATTTATGATGGTGGCTTCTCTGGACCTCAGACTTCTCTCTGGTTTCTTAAAGTCTGCGTCTGGAACCAGGATCTTTTTAGTCAGAGCTGCTGTGCAGGAATCTACGTACCATCAGTGAAATCCTAAATCCTGCCGACCTTAATGATTTGATGCTTTAGAGCTTGTTTTTTTGTCCTAGAACCAAAAAAAAGTCTCTACCTCTGCAGAGCCTCATGTTAAAAGTTCCCGAACAAAGTACCTTCAGCCCAAAACAAAGTGAGTGTGATTTGATTCGCTGAGATCTCTACTTTGGAAGCGGCCGCTGCCCGAGCGTGGTGCTTATTTGTAGACGATCAAACCGGCTTCCTTCCTCGATGTAATCTGTCCCACATGGACTTCTACAGAGTCCATTAAAAATGAAGAGAAGTGGGATCCATGTGAAGGAGAGTGGGTGCCCGTCTTCTGCCTCCACATGCGGCTTTGATAGAAACGTCCGTCAGACTTCAGGCCATTTGAGGGAAATGTGATTTGTGAGGTCGCGCTAAACGTCTCGATCTCGATCCGTCTTCATGAAGGACGTGAGGCCGTTAACGGTAGTTTTGAAATCTGCGTCTGAACTCTAAAGCGTGTGTTCAGGATAAATGTTTCTGGGAAAAATAGGTTGGGAACAAATTTATTCAACAAGTTCTCGTGGAAACAAATATTAAATCTGTTTTCATTTCATGTTAACTGAGAGAGTCTGGTTGACGTCCATCATAAGGGAGGTTTGACTTTCTGCCTTTTACTACGTCCTCTCTTATCTCTACTTACTCTCCCTTGTTACTGTCTGTTCATTGGAGGTAAAAGGCCAAAGAGTTAAGGGAGAAAACAGATGAATGCTGTTGAGATAAGCCTTAATTCTTTAGTCTCACCCTCTCTTCTTTAACCATCAGAATATTAAGGTACATTGCCAGAAGTTTTCTTAAACTGTGAAGCAAGAAGCCAGAATGTTTCCTGCTTCAGTTTTATTTGTTCCATTGCTTAATTCATGTTTTACTCAATCATTTATTTATAAGTTATACGTTTGTTTTCTTCCTTCTGAATCCAAAGTCACCAATGGTTTGAAAACACAACAAAACTGTATTTGATTCAGGGATTTCTTTGTTGTTATTTGTTTACATATCTGTGAATTATAGACCCCCAGGCTACAGGTATCTTAGTTTTTTAGACCAAGAAAAGCTTTATTCAGGAATTTTTTGAATCTGATGCGTCTTTGAATATAAAAGCAATATATGAGAACAATGAGTTTAAAAAAAGATCAGTGTTGTTAAGATACAAGAAGTTTTACTGTCATATTATCACAGCATTACACATGGGTAGCACAAAATTTTACCTTTGAGATCCTGTTTTTAAGCCTGATTAAATATCTAAGAGAAAAAAAACATAAAATTGGATAAAATAGAGCTCTGAGTGCAAATTGAAAAAATATATAAATAATAAGTACACAAAAAAACAAGGTAGCCAGTTCAACACTGCTAAATTGAGCTGAATAATAATAATAATAATAATAATAATATTGAGATGCTTTATTTCCTTCAAGTGTCAATTGTCAGTTTGCAGGTTTGTTGAGTTCAAGGAGGAAATGGTCCTCGCTGCGACAGTTGTTGGTTCAACTCCTGGTCTCAACCTTGTGATACAAAACTTCCACCACTGTTCACTGTTAGCTGCATGGTTTTGTCTTTTTTAAACTTCAATCTTTTACCAGATAAAGCGATAGCCTAACACCAGCATGTTTGCCTGAGTCATATTTCAAGGTTTTCAGAGGAGTAAAAAGAAACAACACATTTTTAATCTATATTTTTTTTTAACTGTTTTTGTTTTTATTACATTTGTATGATTCAAAAAATAAATTTTGATTATAATTAATAAAAAATACCAATCTGTAGATTTATTGTATATGACCTGGGCAGTTATGCTATAAGGCAAACAAAAAGCCCAAAAAATGTCCAAAAAGAATGATTAAAAAGTTTTTGACTTTTCAAATTTTGACTAAGCATCCCATAACTTTGATTTAGTGTCTAATATTCCCTACTTTTTATCTCAAAATTTCTAAACCTTATCTTGTAATATTGACTTTGTCATAATTTAAACTTTGTTTGTCATAATCTTTACTTTTTTATCTCAAAATTTTTATTCATCAGGTTGAAGTTTAAAAGCTTCAGACAGTGAAAGGGGAACGTTTGTTCTCCGAGGATCAGGAGCGTTCGACAAACAGAAGGCGGCCTTCGCTCCATCTCTCCGTCTCTTCCTTTGTTCCCTCTGTCACTCAGCTGTTCGTCTGTGAATCCAGAGCAGGTAGTGAGAGGTAGAGCGCAGAGAGAGCTTTGTGTTATTCTCTCTTTTTTGTGTCTCTCTGAGGAAAACAGCTGCCGTGTCCACGAGGAAACGTTGCTTTTTTTCCCATCAGGCCGTTCTGCCTGTGATGGACTGCGGTCCGGTTTTGGCTCAGGCTGCGATGTAGGATGCAGTTTATGAGCCAGAACGCAGCGAGGGGTGGAGGCCCGGCTGTTTCTGGTAGAAAAGCCCCTCCTCTCTCCCCTCTCGTCCCCTGTGACGCTGACCTCCTGACTCCGTCCTGAGAGCGTCGGGGGAGAAGAGCTCGGAGCTCGCTCTGCAAACCGTCTGCTCTGTTTTCTTTCAATTAGAATTCACTTCCACTGTTTGTCTTTCTGCTCACTGCTCGTAAATGATACCTGTCACACTTTCTCTTCTGTTTTTCTCTCCCACCTTTGACGGCCCATTTTAATCCAGCTACTCACACACTTTTATATTTCAACTATTTCTGCTGATGATTTCTGTAAAAATCAGTGTGGTCAACTGTGCTTGTACCATCATTACAGAGTGATAAAATCAAAGCTCACCTGTCCCTCAGTTGCCTTTTGATACCAGATGATAAGTGGTCAGTTTCCTGCAGAGTTACATGCTGCATAAACATCAGCAAACTGCTTCCGACCAAGGAAAATGTTCTTCATTAGGGGTGGATATTTGCAAAATATGGCAGGATCTTTTTTTATTATCTTAGTTGTTCTTCATATTTTATTTACTGGGAATTAAAAGTGTCTAGGATTGATCACTAATGAACATCTTACATTTGAAGATGGAGTCAAAGTTACATCAGAATCTGCAGGTAGAGCTTGATGATCTTGATCATAAAATGTACACACAGCTGTATAAATCTTGTGTTTGTCCTTTATAAGACTATGATGCATGGGTTTGGGGTTACTGAAGTACATTTAGATGGGAAGCAGTTCAGAAAAAAGCTACATGCTGATTCTGGGTATCGATAAAAATGCTGCCAAACTTGTGTTAAATGGTGATATGGTTTGGGAACCATGTGCAGTGAGACATAATGGTGAGATGGTGGTCAGTATGTCAGATAGCTGTCTCACTTAACACATATTTTACTAGGGTTTGTCCAATAATTACTTCTGGGTAAGAGAATTAAGAATTTTTTTAAACAAGATCCTCAATAAATACAGAACAGGCCAAACGTTTGGACACACCTTCTCATTCAATTTGCGTTTTCTTTATTTTTATGACTATTTACTAGACTGACTGACCTTCATTTCTTAAAGTATTGATGGCCACTCATTTTTCTTTAGTTAGGGCTGTTGTCTGTGTATTAACCTGACTTCTGTACAACACAACTGATGGTCCCAACCCCATTGATAAAGCAAGAAATCCCACTAACTAACCCTGATAAGGCTCAGCTGTGAAGAGAAAACCATTTCAGGTGACGACCTCTTGAAAAATACCAAAAGTAAACAAAGCAGTAATCAGAGTAAAGGGTGTCTATTTTGAAGAAACCAGAATTTAAACATGTTTTCAGTTATTTCACCTTTTTTTCTCAAGCGCATAAATCCACATGTGTTCATTCATAGTTTTGATGCCTTCAGTGAGAATCTACAATGTAAATAGTCACGAAAAAAAAGAAAATATATTGAATGAGAAAGTGTGTCCAAACTTTTGGCCTGTACTGTATGTATGAATAGATAAAGTTGCCTTGTCAACCAAATTAAACCTAAACTTTTTGAGAAACAATACTGTAGGAAGCTTCATGTAAACTAAAATGAAGAACTTATGACCTGTTTAAAAGTGTGAACAGTCCAGAGTGGTGTGTTTCTAAACCTGACTGGAGCTCAGAGATTCGTCTGTGCTTAGATGTGGTTTCCTTCCTTCTTCTCGTTTTGGAAACAGGTCACTTTCATGTTGTAAATGAGGACCACACTTGTGTGTTGTGTACTTTGAGTGAAGTTGAAAATTAAATACCCTTTTTGTTCTATTGTCCTCTGTATCGGACTTAAAGGTACCTTTCATCAGCGAAAGAGGTCACTTTATGTTTGACTAAAGTTGCTGCTTAAATAGGGAATATGAAATGGATTAAGCCCCGAGCATCATTATATTAAACTTGATTTGTTTCTGTTTAATAGGTACCTTGTTGAGATGCTCACGTCTTTTCTCAGTAGCTTTTATTTGCTCTCTATTGTAAATCTGTGAGGGCTGGACACCTGTTTGGTGAATAGGACAACAAAATAATAACTAAACTACACTAAACATATCAGACTACAATGTTTGTCTTTTCTGCATCGTTTCATAACTTAAATCAAGTCTTCTGCAGAATGTACAGAGTTGTAGCTTCAAAAGTAGCTTATGCACAAAATGTAGCTTAGTGAGATGTTTCTAGATATGCTTTAGTTTGCTTTGTGCTCTTGACAGAAAATGCAAGTGTTCAATCTGGTTTACTTTTGTATTTTCTCTCAGGTATCACCGCTTTTATTTTGAAAGAAACAGTCCAAAAGAAGCCCCTTGATGTGACTCTCTCTCTCCCTCGCTTGCTCTCTCTCTCTTTCCCAGGCCTTTGTCTCCCTCTCTCTGCTGTATTGGGGTCTGCAGAGCTTCTCTCAGCTGCTCAGCATCAAGAAAAAAGCCGCCTGAGTCCTCGACAGACGAGTCAGACCGAAGAGAGGAGGACTATTTCATATTTTTATATACTAAAGTCATAATCGTCAAACTAATTAACACAATGTAATCACCATTAACAGTGTATTTAACCTCGTCTGTTAGTGCCATTCATCATCTTCTGCAGTTTTTTTACTAGAAAACCACAACAAACATGTCTGCCTGATTCACTTTTTACTTGAATTTGAACTGTTTTATGTCTGTTTTAGTCTGAAGCTTCATGTCAGAGCTGCCATAACTTAGAGAAGGTGGAAGACGTCGTCATACTACATTAGTTGCCTCTTTTTGAATGTCTCTGGTGCTGTTTGAACAAAGGTGCTACTGTGATAATTACAGTAAAATGAATCAATAACCTGTTTTATGTATCGCCTGAGCCGCCGTGTAATGCCTTAACTATGCAACGTATACCTCTTAAAGCAGATAGTGCTCACACCGATAGCTGATAATTGTAGTGTTAACTTGCACAGAACTGTACGGTACAATGTTTTCTTCCTGTGATCTCAATAAAACACAACTCCAACTGTCTCTGTTTCTCATTTCTTTAAAATACAGGCAGCATGAGGCACAAAGGAGGGAAAAGCTGCTCTTATAAAGGAGGGAAAACTTCGCAGCAGATGGTGCTGTTTCCCTCTAATGAATTTCCCATGTTGCCACTTTGGTCTGTAACCACAATCCAACAACATGGGACACTTTGACGTGTTTATTAAAAAGCACTTTGAGGACTTTATAAGCGATCATGAAATAGTGTATTGATAATTCTCGATTGAAAAAGAGGTTATCGGCACCAGAAGTGGTTATTTCTAAATGTTTCTCCTTTTCTGTAAAACTGAGAAACCCAAAACTTTTCACTACAAGCCATATTTCTTGTTTTTCTTGACTTATCTTTTCAAATTAAAGCAAAACATCTTCGAAAAATTTGATTTTTTTTCTTAACTTTTTGAATTTTGCCCAAGCATGTCACAGTTATGATTTAGTATCTTATTATTCTGATGTTTTATCTCAGAATTTCCAAGAACTTTCCACTTGTAATTTTGACTAAGTCAGACACTAAATATGTTATTTCAAAATTTTCATATATGATGTCAACTTTTTGAGTTATTGCAGAGTTAAAATTTTTTTATCCCAAAACTATGACTTCCTCCTTGATTTTTTTTTTCTAATCTCATTTCGACTTAGTTTCTTATATTTCTGATGTTTTATTTTATAATTTCTCTTTCCTTTTTTTTATACTTTTTCATTTTGGCAAGTTTTTTTTTTTCGTACCTGAACAGAAATAGGCTCCTATAAATCTTTGAGTTGCATAGACTGTAAATACTGAGGTTAAAGGCAAAGTCTGAGTATGAGCAGAGTTTCCAAGCTTCATACAACATTTTTTTTTTCTGGAAGAAACATCAAAAAGAAGTGAGTGAATAAGCAGTAAAATCTGTCCTTTTTCTCTGCTGAAGAGAAGAGTAGAAGAAAGTTAAACAGGAGAGTCATAGAGCATGAACTAAAGGCTAAAACACCGAACATGCAGCAGTTATATTACAGTGATCTGTTCAAACCTGAGAGTCTATAAATAAAATAAAGAGCCAGGCTACGTTTGCTCTGCTTGGTGAGGTTGGAGTCGGTAGATGAGCACTGGTAGGACATAACCAGGATTCACCAACACGTCACGAACACGTCTCAGAGCACCGAGCTCTCACAGCGCAACACCATTGCTGCTGATGTTGGATGCTCTAAGAGAGCTGTTTTGAATTTCTTCAAAGATCCAGAAAGTTATGGACCACAAATTCAAGTGGTGGACACAAAAACATTTCACCGACCCTGAAACCGAGGATCCTATTGGCTGTCCATCAAGACATGGGATGAACCTCGACCCAAATTAAGGTCGTTACTGCAGCCCAATAACCACCAGTCTTTGTCTCCTTCAATGCAAAAAAGGGAGTCTTAATATAAGATAAAAATACAAAATTTGATGGAAAAATATCTTAAAACTAGAGAAATTATCTGTCCATGCAGCAAGATAATTTCACTTGACTAGAAATCTTGAAATAAGACTGATAAATCTAAAAACAAGATGGCTTTGATAAGTATTCTCAGATCTTAAAACAAGAAGAAAATGCTCATTTTTAGATTAAAATGCTTGAAAACAAACTTCCTGAAGAAGAATTTTAAGTGAAATATACTGAATATGAACAATAGAATCTAATTTCATGCTTCTTATATTCTCAATTTTAGCAAATGGAATGAAAAATATCACTTTTTTCTAAAAGGTCAAAACTACTTAAAATTAGAGAAGTATGATTAAGATAATTCTTGAGTCAAGTGCTCTCATCTTGAAATAAGCATAATCCATAGTAAAGGTTAAACCAGAATCTTAAAACCTGTCCTTGACTCAAGAGCATGAATCCTCACTTATTCTACAGAAATTAAATTAGCAAATGAGTACTTTATGGTTTTGGTTGTATGCAATTTTTTATACTTTTTGAGCATGAGTTTGTGAAATTCTTAGCTGTTTGCTAAATAAACTGTCTTAAAAAGGTGATTTTTTTCCGTTATTCTTAAATCAAGCAACTTGAGGTAGAGCTAAATCTTGAAACAAGTTTTAATGTTATGAAATTACATGTGAGATAACCAAAGTAACTTGTTTTAACAGTTATCCGCTCATTTTAGGATTCTCAGACTAATTAAGACAAAATTGAAACATCCATGCTTTTTTTGAGATCTAACATAGTTTTAAATGCTAAAAATAAGTTAATAAACCAGATATTTAATTAAGCATGTCTTAAAGTAAGATTTTAAATCTTGGCAAGTGCAAGATTATTTACAGTGTTCCACTAAATTTCCCGTTTGGACTGAAATGGAGAGCAGCAAACATTAAGAATATTTTATTCTCTGAGGAGAAAACTTGAACCTTGATGGTCCTGATGGCGTCCAACGTTACTGTCATGACAAGGAGATCCCACTGAGATGTTTTCTAAGTGGAAAAATGGAGGGGGGCCATCATGATCTGCTTTTTCCTTCAATGGAACAGTGGAGCTGGTTATGTGGAGATGATGGGGGCGTCCTTCATGACTGAGGGCCCTAGTCTGTGTGCTAATGACTGGGTTCATCAACAGAAGAACGCTGCAGTTCACTTAGCTCCATGAAATCATCTCTGTCATAATAGTTTATATTTAGAAGTGAGTCTGCACATTATGCTAATGACTGTATGTATGAAAACTGAAGAGTCTGGCTGGTTTTTCATAATGTGTCATATTAACAGATCTACAGATGGCTCCACTCTGCTCCACGTATGAAAACACCAAATATTTCATCACCAGCTGCAGGTAACATCTGTGAGGAGGCGTGTGCAGAATCTGCTAACAAGGATGAGTGTGTGTGCCATATGTGTGTGTGCAGATCTCACAAGCGTATCAGGGTTTAATAAAGTGGTGCTTAAAGTCAAGCACACCTACTTCTTCTTTATACTTAGACTGCCTAAGACTCAAATTATTATTTTATCAGTGCAGACTAACTAAATTACCCCTCCATATTTTCTTAACGTCATTATCTGCAGCTTTCTCAGTCCTAGTATGAACCCTGATCTGTTGTATAAATAACTTCTGTGCTTTACCTTGACCTGTTGAAACCGTCCACTAACAGCTGACCCATTGATTGCGGCGTAGAAGGATACGGCCTTCACCTCTACGTGAAATCCTGCTAATAGCGGGTGAGGGAATTCAGCCCAGGGTCCTCCTTAATGGAACGAGGAAATGTCGCTCAAGCAGGAGGATCAATGAGGCGCTCGATGAGAATTAAATCTAACAGGGGCTCACTGATGTAAAAGGCAGAAAGAAGAAACCAAGTGTCATCTCAGCCTCAGTCGTAGAAGCAGCTTTTTTGACAGACTCTGAATCATTTATGTGATAAATCCAATCTGTTCACTTTACCAGGCTGTAATTTCTAATCAGGCTGACAGTAATGACGGCTGTAAACATCTCACGGAGCAAATCGAATATGGAATATTTGTTGTTTCTTTGATCAGTTTTGAAGCTTGGTTCCAACAGAAAACATGCCTCAGTAGATTTACATCCACCAAAAACATTATTAATAGAATTTCAAAAACAATTTAACCCTGTGGTGCACAGTGGTACACTACAGTGGACACCTAATTAAAAGTTATTTACTCCTAATAACTTTTTTGGTGGTTCATGTGTTGGAAATTCATATTAGCCTGTGTCAGGATATTTACATTCTTCTTAGGGCCTGAAAAAATGTTATCATTTTTTTCCCCCGAAGATATAAACATGTTTAGAGAAGTTATGGACAAACATTTTAGGGTGAAAAAGCTTATAAACTATAAATTATTCAGTGTTAAAATGGATGAAAGAGAGTTAAAATGTTTCGCAAAGAAAAGAAAGAGGTCAAACCAAAAAAAAAAAAAAAAAGTCATATTTACACTAAATTCACACTGTTTTATGTTGAATGCTCGGTTAAAAATGTTTGAAAAAAAAAAATGGAAAACTTTTATTCATGTAATAAAAACACTCAAGGGAAAAATCTTGAGACTGACTTATATAATTCATGCATCAGAGGGTTAAAGCGTAAGACATTGAGTCAATTTACCTTTTAAAAGTGAAACAAACAGGCTTCCCAATGGTATAAGATTTACTGCTCTGAAGTAAATCTTCAATCTGACAAACAAACAGACACTGCTTTTTGTGCCTGTAAAATGATGTATTGATTTATTTTGGGTTGAAGCGCCTAAATCCGATAACTAAAATAACTCATTTTATATTCAAAAGCTTTGAATTCATCGTTATGAAAACTCCAGCCAAAGTGAAGATTGTGGAAAAAGCCAGTTTCATATTGTCATGTTTCCACCAGTAAACAGAGTTTTAGGATCTCAAATGTCACACCTTGCGGCAAAAAAAAACAAAAACCCATTGATGTCACATGTCATCACAACGTTATGCAGAGCATTAGTTTTGCGAGTGTGTTAATTTGAACACTGATGCAACTACTTCATGCTTGCTTACTTCTTCAATTACATCCTATTACTTCTGTTGAATTGTAAAATTTCTTATCAATCCAAACTGATAAGATGACGGAGATTCATTCTGATTGGCTGACACTGGTTTCACGTCTGAAAAACACTGCCCCCTATGGGTCTGGCATGCTTAGAGCAGCACTTTTTGACAGATATCCCGGGTTACTTGTTTATGAAAATACTTTTTTACACAAGAAGTAATGAGGCATGAGGGCGGGGCTCACCATCACATCAGTGGAAAAACACGAGGGTAAGATGTCAAAATGTATGAAATGAGAGGAGAGATGAGACTACAACACAAATGCAGACATGACAAATATGAAAGATGACTGATGTAAAAAGTGCAAACTTGATGAAAACCATATGAAATATTCGGAGAAGTGTCTTCAGGGATAAAGTAACCGAACCACAACACTTACATAATCAGCCAAAAAGACATATTATGGCAAATTTCTCATAGGTGCAAACTACAAACTCAGCTCTGCCACTCATCCTAAAAATTTACTTCTCTTATAAATGTGACTTAATTCAAAAGTAAACTTAATATTTAGTCAAGGCTGCTTCAACACAAATTACTGCTTCACTGTGGCTTCGCATTTCATGATACTCTCATTTTTGGAGCTGCAGACTTTCAGCCACTATCTGCAAGCAAATAGACATTAGCTGCATAATAAAGTCATGGAGTGTAATTATCTGAAGTTTAATAAGAGGGAGAGTCAAGCAGAAAAGATTATGTGGTTGTTGCTCAGGCTTCTGTCTTTGTAGCTCAGTGCTCTAAACCTCAGGAACAAAGAACACAAACGTCCTTGTTTAGAAAGTTCTGGTTGTCAGGGCTGATGTGTTGAAACAAAGGTGTAAAACTAACATTGGAGAAAGTGTTAGGTGAAGTAGAGAGGAAAAAGTGAGATAACAAGGAGCAAACTAGCTTATAAACTTAAGGACACACACTTCAGGAAGAAAAGTTGAGGTCAAAACACTCTCCACAGGGGGCCTTAAATTAGAGCTCATGTAGCCACTAGACTCTGAAAGAAGTCAGCAGCAGAAAGTGAAACTAGATCTCCAGGAGTCTGAAATCCTGTTTCATCCTCTGAGTAAAAATAGAAGCTTTATGTCAGTACAAACACCTTAACTAACTCCTCACATCACATTTCACTCGCCTGGTTGGCTCCACTTTTCCTTGATACGCAGCAGATGGGGGAGAGCGAACAAATGTGATTTGCTCCTTTTTTTTTCAGAGTCACAGAACGTTCCGGTGACTCATGATTTGATAATGTAGTTCAGTGCCCTGCACCAACTGTCTGCAGAAGAACAGAGGGGACTCCTACTGTATGGAGGAGCACACATGAATGCACAAACACAGGCACATGTGAGCACGCCGTACAGAGACGATGGTGTCAACCGAGGAGCTTGTTCTCAGCATGGAGGAACTTAACATACATGGACACGAAACCAACCACACATAGGAAATCCACCTGCTTCCTAAACATAAAAATTTAACTCACAACATCTGATATTTGTTGAGCTCAGGAAAACCATCTGCAAGTTTTATCTTCAGGATTTGCAGGCAAGAAAAAAAACGGTTTCAGATCTGACAGGTGTTCTGACGGTTTTTGTCACCACTGTGATTTGTACCGAGCTGAGTCCCTGAGTGTTCACTCATCAGAAGTTGGTAAACATTGTACAACATATGATATGAAGCTAGAAAATAGTGGAATTATTACTCCTGATAGCCGATCACATCACCCTGTATCTCAGCTGGTATCTGTCACTGCCATGACCCCTCCCCCCTCTAACTGCGACAGTCCACGGCACATCCATCAATTCAACCCACATCTCGCCCTCTGCGCTAAAAATAGCAGCGCGAGTGCTGAGTCTACTGTAGAACAACATGTATCATGATGGAGCCATTATGTAAGGTCCTGTACTGAGCATCCACACACGCTGACCCTGGGTCTGCCTTCGCCATGAGGCTGGAGTCACACTGATGCAATAAAGCGAACTGACAGATGAGTCCGAGAGCAACGTAAACGTACAAACGGTCAGTGTGAGTTGGCCTGTAGGCGTCTGATGGTTCCAGGAAGCTGTCAGTATGTCAGTGGGGTACGAATCATTAGAAAAAGGTTTCATTATATTATGGCTCTTTCGGGAAAGAGAGCCAAAAGGAGACTAAACCTTCTGAAGAAGAAGAAATAAATATTTTTATTTCTCTCTTTTACTCGGCTCCACCGGAAATTCTCTACTGCGCAGACTCTGGCTGCACAATGGCGGCTAGAGAAACAGGGTTTTTTGGCTTCAAAAACGTAGAACGGTGACAGGCGGAGCCACGCTGTCCATTCTATATACAGTCATTGGTCCTGACGTGCAATACAACAATAAAAATATTTATTACTTTCTGAGTGATTCAATCTGAAGCCATTGAGATGCTTAGGTTTTCATATCTGAAGACACCTTTCAGCATATTTAACCATTTGAAGACACAAAAGCATATATTTGATTTGTCTTCGTGCGCCAGTTTGGCTCCTTTGACCATCCTGCAGTGCCACATGGGTAATGACCACAAGAGATGACGGTGATAATGATGGTGGCGCAGGTCTGATGCTCTCAGCGGTGACAGCTACGTCTGATGAGCCCTCTCTTTGTCCTCTGCGTGTAAAACACAACAGAGCTAACAGGCGGAGAGGCTTTGGAGTGTGGTCACAATAAAGAGAGTTTGTCAAGAAGCAGATGTGGCAGCGGCTCTTCATGATGAGCATCAGCACAACAAAACACTCAGAAATGAGTCAGAGGATCAATGTGTACGCTGCTCATAGTAAAACAGAGAATGATGCGTGATATCTTAAATCCCCTTTTTAACCCTCTATAGCCAAGCGTATCATATTTGATACATGAGTTCAAAGACCTACAGTATATCTCATCAAAATGATAAATAGTTTCTTTAAAAACCTGCTAAAGATATTGTCATTGTCATTTGACTATAGTCGGCTGAAGTTGTATTTTGGTCCTTTTCAAAGTGTTTGCTCTCATGAAATCATCCACTCACATATTTTCAGGAAAATCATTGCTTGATTTTCAAGACGTTGCAGCAAATATAACATCAAAATAGTTACTTTAAAAAAAGCGCTTTCTGCATGAAATAAATGCATATTTACTAAAAAACTTTAATAAAATAGTACACGAAATTGCCCAATGTGTCAAATGCAATACAAGAAATATATCATGAATGAAATGATAAAGCAATATATTTTTTGTGGATTTTGTTAAAAGGGTTAATAAACTTCTCAGTTCCAAAAAAAATTGAATTTTCAGTCTATTTTTTTTATAAGTCGGGCTTTACAGGGTTTAAGACATGTATGACCACGTTTGTTTAGCTGTAATCTATTTCTGGTGTTTGGTGTTTCCATGTTGAGTCCATTGGATTTGCTGTTTTATTTTGTAGTCCTTGCTCTGAGTGTGTCTGGTTTACTTTTACTTCCTGTCCTTGTGTTTCCCTCCTCTTTGATTCCATCTCATGAGTTTCACCTGCGTCTCTTGTCACACCTGTTTTCTTATGCTCGTTACTGTGTGTATAGTCTGTGTGTTTCCTTCTGTCTCTGTCAGTTTGTAAATGTTTGTCTCCCTTCGTCTGATTTTCCTGGTGTTTCTCTGGATGTTGCTGGACTTGTTAAAGTAAGTTTCTGCTCATTTTTTTCTTTTTTTGATGCATATACTTCATTTTCAGCTTCACTTTAGTGCCCTTCCTTCTTTCTTTTTTCCACACTTTGGATGTGTTGAAGCATTTCCTTCTATATTTTCACTTCTTATCTGAAAATGCCCCGTGTCTGTGCTTTGGCCCCTTCTTCCAACGCTAAATACACTTGAAGTTTTTAACATCTACCAAATGATTATTGCACATAGCATGGAAAGAATAAGCTGCAGTGGTGTGCAAAGTCATTTGAATGGCAGGGGAAAGAAAAAAAAGGCCCATACAGCTCCCAGGAGGGTACTTTGGTGTAACTTTGGCACCAAAGGGCGCGCTATAGCATGTGTTTTGGCTTCTTAGAGGGCACTTTAGTCAGAATCAGAATCAGAAATACTTTATTTATCCTGTTGGGGAAATTTAGTGTTGCCAGATGCTCCTCACACAGCACAAGAGAAGAAAGGAATAATCAGGGATAAGAAGGACAATAAGGAATGCAATAAAAATCAATCAATCTTTATTTATATAGCACCAAATCATAACAAACGTTATCTCAAGACACTTTACAAAACATTAGCAGGTTGATACCTGTTAATGTTAGAGTATTTAGTTATTTTATTAACAGAGACCCAACATCAAGACAGGATAAGGAGTGTTATCTCATCTTGATCCACCATGAGTGTAGCACTGTGTGGTTCTGTCCGAGGTTTCTGCCCGTTAAAGGGAAGTTTTTCCTTGCCACTGTAACTTGCTAAAAGCTGCTGCAAAGTGCTACACTCATGGTGGATCAAGATGAGAAGATGAGAATAAAAATTGAATGTTAAATGAAATAGAATAAGCAATAAGATAAGATCTAATAAAAATAGAATAGAAAAAGAAAATAAATGACCAAAAAAGTGTGCAATTGGTACAATAAGCAAAAAATAAGCAATAAAATTACAGTAAGTAACCAAACCATATATGTACATATACATCATATATGAAGAGTTGTTTACACGGTGGCGTCACAAAACTGATCGGTTTTGCGCTTATGTGAACTAAATGATTTATGAATGTCAACGTATATTGCATTTTGAAAAACATGTAGTGCAAGTTTGGCCCCTTTACATTGTGTTTTTCAACAATTTGGCCACACCACTGATAAGCGGAGTAAAAGGGAAAAAAACACATAAAAACAAGAGTGATTTTTTATTTTCTGAAGGAGTTTAGTGAGCTTCCCAGTTGTGTTGCTGGTTTGGGCAGGTTTCCATCCAATTCGGCTCCTTTTGAACACTTTGGGCTGGAGAAAATAGCATTGAATGGGTCAATATCACAAACCTTTTATAAGCCAGAACTATCATTTTGATGAGTGTTACTCTTGTTCCTGATGTCCGTAGACGAAGGTAGAAAGAGTTTAAATATGAACATTAGAGTCTGTAAGTGTGGAAGCAACTTGTGGAAAAGATTGAGGACAAGGAGTTCACAGAGGCGTCCGTTATTCATGTCCAAAAGGTGTTTCCATTGCACTATTGGGATAAACTTCAACATTGAAACTTCTGAAAAAAAAAAAACTCATTAGAGCGTAACTTTTATTGAGTTTTTTTTTTCATTTGAGATTTTGGTGTTGGCTACCTTTTTTATTGCAACATTTAGGTTATGTGCCAATGCTATTTGGATAGGTAACGCATTCTCTTTCTTAATATCTACAACATCTACATTTAAACATATTAACCTGACGTGAAAATGTGCTTCATGAACACTGAGAGTTCAAGAAATGATTCCCAAATGAGCTCCATTTTCATTTCAAGCCTCTAGTGGACACTTGCAGAACTGCAGTTTTCCTCACCTCTGCATTGACTCCATCTTTCAACTTTGGAGGCAGCAGCTCAGTTTATAGCTGACCCACCTCTGCTGAAGTGTTCTTTCAGAGGGCGTTTTCATTTATTGCAGTGAATCATTAAAAATAAATGAATGATACTCTCCTCCCTGCAACAACTCCTCTCCTGAGAGTCCAGACATTTAACCTGCTGCTGCAGTAATGGAGCTTTAGTGCTGCATGAACGTCCTTTGCTCCACATATGTAAAGAAAATGTTCAGCAGGAGACTCAGTAACAGCGTCTGCCCTGCTGCTCAGAACTTCAGACGGAGCCCTTTATCTTCCAGCACGCTGCTAATACCTTCATTTCATTTAGCAGGCCATCGTTAGATAACCTTAACTGTGCTCACACCTTTCATACGCAGCCTCACGCCCACACCAGGCGCCATTTAATGTGACCTGTCAGCATGTATTGAGTTTCATGAAACACTGTTCATCGAACAATGACCCAGATATGCGCGTGTGTGGGAGGTGACTGACCAGTGTGCCAATACGGTTTGTGTTTTAGCGCTGCCCCCAGGCTGTTTGTGTAGGTCATGTGGTCGTTTACATTTGTGTTAGAGAGGCAGTGGCCGCCCAAGTATTGACATTTACTGGTGGCTACTGCTGGGTAACAACAGCGAATAATCTCCTGACGCACACCAGGCCTCCACTCTCTCATCCGCTGTCAGATCCTGTGGTCGGAGTCGAGCAGACTGTTGAACTGTGTCAGTGAAAAGCAATAAGCTGTAAACGCATCACTGACAAATTACCTCATTTTAAAGTTGA